>CM053036.1:99802812-99975312 GCA_028564925.1 Lithobates sylvaticus
ACAAATAAAAACACACACACAATTTTTGACACACAGTTTTGACCAAAAAAAAAAAAAACAATGTCCCCGATGTAGATCCATCATCAATCTTGACACTCACCGCACCACCAGAACCCGAAATAAGAAAAAGAAAAAGCTATACCTATGACGAAGGCTAACGCCGTCTGCCATCAGATTTATAAACATGTCAAATCTTTATTATACAATAATTTAAAAGGTCGCACAAATGCGTTATGAGTCATTAAAAACTAAAAATTTCTACAACATGATACATGGGTTCTCCTTGGGACCATTATATACATCTCCTGATACTATATACGTTGTTTACCTGAATCACGTATATAGTATCAGGAGTTGTTCTTGCACACAAAACACAGTTGTTCTAAAACACAAAATGCTGTGTGCTCAACAAACTTCTTAAAATACACATATAATTATATACACATATAATAGTATGAGAAAAGAAGTGTATAACGGGTGGCCTAAGTGTACACACTACTCAGCGCTGGATGTATGTCTACAGTGAAACAGATTGACCGATTGAGTCAACAATGAATTATATAAATAGGTGGATGTATTTATATAATTAAATTAAATTAAAAAGGCAGCTGTTTAAAATCAAGTAAATATATAAAGGAGATAGTAAAATATAAAAACAGTGGTTACTGTAAAATACAATACTAAAACAGCGCTAAAACAATGACATAAAAAGAAAATGAGTTCTTTCTGTGATATAGTTCACAGGTCATGAATAAAGTGAAGAAATATTGTAGCGGAGGTAGTCCTTTAAGTGTATCTCAGAATTAGAGTGCACAGTTCAAATAATGAGTGACTTTTCAAGTGGTTAGGTATTCCAGATGTCTATCCAAGCACCTCTTTAATCCCTTTATAGCATTCCACCACGTGAGGCACGCTCCCCTCAGGGGGTTAAACTCACCAGAAGAACAAATTAAACAGGCCTTAAGATATATAGCATCATCTCGGTATATACTGCACAGGAAACGTCAAACATCCAGAATCAGTGCCAATCAGATCACTTCCTCAGCTTAGGTACCACCAGGGTTTTAAATACCATCAGGGTTTCAAAGATAACTCAGCTCTCAAAGGTATGTCATAAAAAAATGGAAAAAGTAGCATACATAGTGTAATTCCATTTATTAGATTCATTAAAAGCATATCCCATTACAGTCCCCTATAGTATTCAGCGTACATTTCAATTTCTTTCAAACAGCGTATAAACAGTGTCACTTGCGTGTAATGGTGGAGGTAGTTCTCCAATCGTCCACAGTGGCAGCAAACAATCCTTCCTGGAGCGGCCTGTGTGTGAGACACCATTACACGCAAGTGACACTGTTTATACGCTGTTTGAAAGAAATTGAAATGTACGCTGAATACTATAGGGGACTGTAATGGGATATGCTTTTAATGAATCTAATAAATGGAATTACACTATGTATGCTACTTTTTCCATTTTTTTATGACATACCTTTGAGAGCTGAGTTATCTTTGAAACCCTGATGGTATTTAAAACCCTGGTGGTACCTAAGCTGAGGAAGTGATCTGATTGGCACTGATTCTGGATGTTTGACGTTTCCTGTGCAGTATATACCGAGATGATGCTATATATCTTAAGGCCTGTTTAATTTATTCTTCTGGTGAGTTTAACCCCCTGAGGGGAGCGTGCCTCACGTGGTGGAATGCTATAAAGGGATTAAAGAGGTGCTTGGATAGACATCTGGAATACCTAACCACTTGAAAAGTCACTCATTATTTGAACTGTGCACTCTAATTCTGAGATACACTTAAAGGACTACCTCCGCTACAATATTTCTTCACTTTATTCATGACCTGTGAACTATATCACAGAAAGAACTCATTTTCTTTTTATGTCATTGTTTTAGCGCTGTTTTAGTATTGTATTTTACAGTAACCACTGTTTTTATATTTTACTATCTCCTTTATACATATAATAGTATGCAAAAGCAAAACATTCAGTGCAAAATACAAAGAAAAGTTATTTTGTGGAAAATACCTTGGTAAAAAGCTCTGTTGGGAGCTGGGCTTTTAATAACACAGTGTGGTTGATTTGCTAAAACTGGAGAGTGCAATACAGTATCTAGTGCAGCTGTGCATGGCAGCCAATCAGCTTTTAAAATCAGCTTGTTCAATAAAGCTTTGACAAAAATAAAGGTTTTATTAAATCAACCACAGTCACTGCAGTCTTAATGTACAAATATCCAGTGCAATTTTTAACCACATTAAACGGTACAACCTTCAAATGATTCACAAGCTGCCACCATTTCAATACTTATATGGATCCTCCCTCAATTCTCAGAGAATTCACCAGATTCTGAGACCTTTAAAACTTATGCCCCATACGCACGAGCGAATTTTCCGTCGGAAAAAAATTGAATTTTTTTTCCGACAGAATTCTGCTCAAGCTTGGCTTGCATACACATGGTCACACAAAAGTTCTATGAACTTTTGCCCGCCAAGAACGCAGTGACGTACAAAACTACGACGAGCTGTGAAAATGAATTCAATGCTTCTGAGCATGCGCAAATTGTTTCCGTGCATGCGTAGGAATTTTGCGTGTTGGAATTTTTACAGACGATCAAAATTTTGGATCGGAACTTTTTCCGACCGAAAAATAGAGAACATGCTCTCAATCTTTTGCTGGTGGGAATTCCGCCAGCAAAATTCCGATGGAGCATACACACGGTCGGAATTTCCGACCAAAAGCTCTCATCAGACTGTCGGAATTTCCGATCGTGTGTTAGGGGCATTATGGGTCATACTCTCTTATGAACAATCAGATCTCAGAGCCATGATTTTCCCCATTATAGATCATAAAATCAAGAAAGGCTAAGAGAAAGACATTGCATAATTCGGTTTATTAAAAAGCATTAAACTCAAATCAATGTACTCATATTTGGCAGTGCTATCCTAACACTAGTGTTACAGATTAGCAAGAAAGAAACACAGCTCCACCTGTCCTCCGTTGTGTGCAAGGTGAATCACCTAATGTCACATCGGGCGTGGGCATTCCAGCTCGGTTCCAGAACCCAGGCTGCCTCATCATATCTTCACCTCCTCACCAATCCACAGCACCAGAGACTCTGGTAGCTGCAGGACGGCTCTCTCTCTACCCCAGACAGATGAGGATTACATTGATCCACATGAGGACAAATCTTTATATGTCTATGACCTCTTACTATCTGGTGTTTTTAATCCCATTGTGCCTGTAATAAATCGTTTAACCATTGCATTTACAGGCGCCTTTTTCTTTCCTTTCAGTGAGGGATGATGTCTGTAGCCAAGCCCTACCAATTTTGTCCTCAAGACGTCATCAGGGGCTATTAGGCATGGATATCCCCTGCTCCTATTATACTTGATCTGGACCCTTTATTGTGCATCAGTTGCCTCTATGACTCGCTCTTTACCTGCTTGTCGACTGCCCTACTTACATATACTGCAGGGCGGCTGCTCCTACAGGCAAAATCACGTACAGGTACATGATTCTGCACTTCCAGGTCTGTGGCCGGTATAACTGGACATGGAAGGAGCCATTTAGCAGGTCCGGTTCTGATGTAAACAAGGCAGATCGCTGTTCTGTGACAAGGTAAGATAGAGATCCTGTGTTTCTGCTAAGTTTCTCACAGTTAAAGCACCCCCCACACAATTAGTAAACACTCCCTATGAACACATTTAGCCCTTTGATTGCCCCTGATGTTAACCCCTTCCCTGCCAGTGTCATTAGTACAGTGACAGTACATATTTTTTAGCAATGTATTAGTGTCACTGGTCCCCAAAAAAAGTGTCAAAAGTATCAGTCAGTGTCCGATTGACTTCCTCAATGTCGCAGTCCCGCTATAAGTCACTGATCGCCACCATTACTAGTAAAACAAAAAATTCCATAAAAAATATCCCATAGTTTGTAGACGCTATAACTTTTGTGCAAACCAATCAATATATGATTTTTGGGATAAGGCCAATAGCAGAATACATATTGGCTTAAACCGATGAAGAAATTAGATTTTTTTTTTTTTTAAATATTCAATATGTTGTATAGCAGAAAGTAAAAAATATAGTTTTTCTTTTCGAAATTGCTGGTCTTTTTTGTTTATAGTGCAAAAAATTAAAAAAAGGCAGAGGTGATCAAATACCACCAAACAAAAGCTCTATTTGGGGGGAAAAAAAGGACTTTTACATTTTAAACTTTTTTAAATTTTATTTGGGTACAGTGACCCACAACAAAGCAAATGTCAGTTAAAATAACGCAGTTCTGTATCACAAAAAAATGGCCTGGTCATGAAGGGGGGTAAACCTTCCAGAGCTGAAGTGGTTACACTGAAAAGATTAATTGTCTGTGTAATATTTCTCAAATAATTATTCTAAACATCTGCCACATACATGAAACTGTGCTACCGTGGCAGACGGACTTGTAGTTTTTAATGAACGCTGAGCATGTTGGTCACGGGTGCAATGCTCTTCGCGCTCCTATGAAGAAAAAAATGCCTATTTTTTTATCATGCAAAATCATGTGCAAAGGCGATCTTAGCCTTTAAATCACTCAGGGGACTGGGGTATACCCTAAAGATGGGGTTTAGGTTGCCTACATCCCTCACACTGCTGTACCCATACTTGTTGCTGTTTCGTAATGCACTTTGTAGAAGACATTTATTTTTCAAGTACATTTTAAAATGGCATATCAATTTGTAAGCCATCAAATGATACACAGCCCTGAACTATTGGCAGGAGTATATTGTGTCTTTGCACTGTGCTAGATTTAGAATGCGTTCACCTTGGCATGATTCCACCTTGATGACTCATCCATCATAAAAGAGTTTTATTTAAATGATCTTTGCTTCAAGATAATTTAAACTAAAATGAATTCCAAAACTAGTTACAATCACAGATAAAGCCAGTTTTCCCTGGACACAAAGTAATTGAATCAGTAAAAAAAAAAATGTATTGTTTCAGTCTCATTCAGTTGCAATGTTGTGTTCTTTCTGTTTAAATAAATTAAAAATGTCTATCACGGTAATTGAAAAAATACACTTTACAGATAAGCATGCACAATACAGCAAGTATAATAAACATTTAAGTCTGTTTAACTTCCTATCAGTAATAACTATAATATATTGTAAAACAATTTGCTTTAGGTTGCAACAGACTAATGGCTGAACATATTGAATTCACTTAATTTTTGTTGGCTTTCTCGTTCTAAAGGCATACAATGCGTTATATAAAAAACTTTCTGCAAGTAGTTTTTCACCCCAGCCCCCCAAAATACTTACCTGAGTCTGATCTTGATCCAGAGATATGCACAAGCACAGAGGCTCTCTCGGGTCTCCTTGTCCTCACTGGCTCAGACAGAGCAATGGGAGACATTGGCTGCCACTGCTGTCAATCACAGCCAGAGAGGAGGGAGCGGGAGCATGGCTGAGCTGCAATCTGTGTGTCTTATGGACACACAGAGTCGGCTCGGGAGCAAGCATGCACGAATGCTCCCAGAGCAAGCCGCTTGCTGTAGGGACACTGAGCAAGGGAGAGGGACTAGGGGTACTGGAGGGGGAGAGACCAGAGAAAAGGAGGATTGGGACTGCTCTGTGCAAAATCATTGCACAGAGCAGGTAAGTATGACAGGTTTGATATTTACAGTGAATGAATTTACAGTGAATGAATGCAACACATTTACAATAGCAATAACAAGACCCTTAATTTATGTGATGATAATGTTGCCACTACAGTGTTCAGTGCAACAACTGTGACAATGGGCTGACAGCCACCATGGAAGACTAGGAGTTTCTAAAAATTCTGAGTAAGAGTTCAATCAGGACAATTGCAACAGCTGGGTAGCACCAGTACCATGTTGTGCCTCAATAAATAAACTACCAAATACTAGTCAGCATGCAGAAGCACAATTTATTTCTTTACAATGTATCATGAACCAGAATACCTGTGATGAAAATGTGCTTTGTTTCATCATGCTGAGCCTGTACCACTTCTCCAGGAGAGAAAAATTGGTACCTCCTATGCTTTGGCATGTACCATCCTCGCCGGCCAGATCAGATCAGAGTGGTCTTTGACTCATGTCACTGGGCCTAATGTAAAAGATAACCTTATAGGAGTTTTGCTCTGCTTCAGACAAGAACCAGTTGGTGTTATGGCCAGCATTCAAATGTTCCACTGTTTCAAGAAGATAACTGTTTCAAGAAGATAATCACATTAGATGACATGTAAACTATAATAGGATGTATTTGTTTTATCATGTAAAATGAAAACGGACTAAATCCAAGTTATAAATTGTATTGTAAAAATGTATCTTTTTAAAAATTATAAACAAAAAAAAAGTGACGGCAGAAAAAAAGACAGTAGTTCATCGAGTCTGCCCATTTTTATTTTTTTTGTATTTGTTAACTTTTTTGTCTGAGTATAGCTTTATGTTTGTTCTAAGCATGTTTTAAGCCATTTACCCTTGACTGACTCACTACCTCTGTTAGTAGTTTATTCCGAGCATCAACTACCCTTTCAGTAAAATCATACTTTCTAAAATTAGTTTTGAACTTCCTTCAGTTAGTTTGAGGTCATGTCCCCATGTTCTAGATCTTGCTTTCATATTGAAAATACTGCCCTTTTGAACGTTATTCACCCCTTTGATGTGTTTAAAGGTTTCAATCCTGTCTCCCCTTTCCCTTCTTTCCTCCAGACTGTACATAGTAAGTTCCTGAAGTAATTCTTGATATGTTTTATCCCCCAGACCTTTCACCTTTTTTCTGTAGTGCCGGCCAACACTGTATGCCCGATATTGTACTCTCTCAAGGGATTCTTTTTCCCTAGGTGCATTATTTTACATTTAGAAACATTGAACTACAGTTTCCACTGCTATCTCATTTTACTGAGAAATTTATCATTTTCTTTTTTGGTAAGTGACTTCATCTTGAATTTCTTACTGCATCATTATAGATTTAATTTCATGAACCTAAACACAATGTGTAATCATTTGTATGCATTTTCTTTCTGTATTTTGGTCCAGACTAAAAAAAGTTTTAAAAGTTTTAGTACAACATATTATGTATGATTTATTTATATATATATTAACTGGCAGCCAACAGATGGACCTCAGTTAATTTTCACATATTTTAAAGTTTATCCTCATCTCATGTTGCATAAAAGTTTACAGAGCTCAGTAGCTCAAACTGAAGTGTGTACCCACAAGTGAATCAGTTGGAGCAGTGACTTATCATAGTATGAACTGTCCTTCTCAGCCCATGAATTGTCACAGCAGAAGGGCTGTTACCAAAAACATGCACCGTCATTTGGTAGTCTATGACTTCATTGTTGACATTGTTGTTGCAATACTATTGAAACCTGAGGAAGTGTCTGTTTTTCTCTTATCTTCTTGAAACAGTGGAACATTTGAATGCTGGCCATAACACCAACTGGTTCTTGTCTGAAGCAGAGCAAAACTCCTATAAGGTTATCTTTTACATTAGGCCCAGTGACATGAGTCAAAGACCACTCTGATCTGATCTGGCCGGCGAGGATGGTACATGCCAAAGCATAGGAGGTACCAATTTTTCTCTCCTTCCTGGAGAATTGGTACAGGCTCAGCATTATCAAACAAAGCAAATTTCCATCACAGGTATTCTGTTCATGGCACATTGTAAAGAAATAAATTGTGCTTCTGCATGCTGACTAGTATTTGGTAGTTTATTTATTGAGGCACAAAATGGTACTGGCGCTACCCAGCTGTTGCCATTGTCCTGATTGAACTCTTACTCAGAATTTTTAGAAACTCCTAGTCTTCCATGGTGGCTGTCAGCCCATTGTCACAGTTGTTGCACTGAACACTGTAGTGGCGACATTATCATCACATAAATTAAGGGTCTTGTTATTGCTTTGTGTGAAAATGTGTTGCATTCATTCACTGTAAATTCTTTCTCTTGAAAATGGTAGCGATGTGGGTAGTTTGAAACAGGTAATGTAACCATTTGGCAGGACACGTGTCTTCAAAATAAACTGGTATGATAAAATCGTTTGCGCTCCTACTATTCCACACCACCACTGCGCACAAAGAAAAATTACTTAAAACACCTATGTGTATAAAAATAAACTAAGCAGCTACTTAAATAGATAAATAATGTAAAGTGATTTTAAATGAATAAAACAGCAGTGCTAATAATCACAGTGTCTGTGAAAAAACTAAATATTTAACCTGTGTAGACAATACTGAAAAATAATCACCCTGTATAAACAGTGCTAAAAAAAACAACAACACAATTAATCACCTATATACATAAAGTGAAAAATTAAAGTGAAGTGTGATTATATATTTCTTGCAGGTGTCCAAATAAAGAAAACAAAAGTCCATAAACTGTTAGGCCGCGTACACACGAAGGGACAATCCCGCGGGATTATCCTCTGGACTGAAGTCCAGAGGATAATCCCCTCGTGTGTGGGCGCCGGCGGACTTTTTGGCGCCAAAGTACGGCGGACTAAAGTTTCAGGTTTTGTTCTCAAATTATCCGCTGGACTTGGAAGTCCAGCGGACAATCCCGCCGTTAGTGGGCAAGTCCGCGGGACTTTTGAAATGAACGGACTTGCCGCTCATCGGCAAGTCCGTTCATTTAGCACGTGACTTCAGGTTACGTAGCTAGCGTAGGCAGTTACTGCCGCCGCGCTAGCTCCGTGACCTGGCATGGATTTAAAGGGAATCCCCACGCCGAAAAAACGGCGTGAGGGTTCCCCCCAAATCCATGTCAGACCCTCATCCGAGCACGCAGCCTGGCAGGCCAGGAAAGGGGTGGGGACGAACGAGCGCCCCCCCCCTCCTGAGCCGTACCAGGCCGCGTGCCCTCAACATGGGGGGTGCCCTGGGGAAAGGGGGGCCGTGCGGCCCCCCCACCCCAAAGCACCTTGTCCCCATGTTGATGAGGACAAGGGCCTCTTCCCGACAACCCTGGCCGTTGGTTGTCGGGGTCTGCGGGCGGGGGCTTATCGGAATCTGGGAACCCCCTTTAATAAGGGGGCCCCCAGATACCGGCCCCCCACCCTATGTGAATGAGTATGGGGTACGATGTACCCCTACCCATTCACCTAAGGTGTAAAATGTAAAGTAAAAAAAAACACCCACACTTTTGAAAAAATAGTTTATTGCACTGCTCCGGGGGTCTTCTTCCGTCTTGGGGGTCTTCTCGCCGGACTCCCCCGCCATTTACCAAGCTCTTTTACCGAGCGAGGGGAGTCCGGCTACCTTCTTCGTCGTCGCCGCCGTCTGGGGGTCTCGATCCGCCTTCGGGGGTCTTCTTCCGTCTTGGGGGTCTTCTCGCCGGACTCCTCCCCTCTCTTCTGCTCTTTTACCTAGCTCTTTCACGAGGGGAGGTGTCCGGCTACCTTCTTCGTCGTCGCCGCCGTCGTCTGGGGGTCTCGATCCGCCTTCGGGGGTCTTCCGGGGGTCTCTTCTGTTCTTGCGGCGGTCGTCGTCTTCCGCGCCGCCGGCGCCTTCTTCTTCTTGTCCTCCTTCTTGTCCTTCTTGTTCTTCTTCTTCTTCCGATGTTGACCCGACGCTCTCTCTGCCCGGAATGCCTGTGCCGCTCTGAGCTCGGACTTATATAGGGACATGGGCGACAGGGTCACATGCACATGTCACATGGTGACCCCGCCCCCTTGTGTTGTCACAGTCCCGGAGGATGCTGGGACTGTGACATCGCAAGGGGGCGGGGTCACCATGTGACATGAACATGTGACCCTGTCGCCCATGTCCCTATATAAGTCCGAGCTCAGAGCGGCACAGGCATTCCGGGCAGAGAGAGCGTCGGGTCAACATCGGAAGAAGAAGAAGAACAAGAAGAACAAGAAGGACAAGAAGAAGGACAAGGCGCCGGCGGCGCGGAAGACGACGACCGCCGCAAGAACAGAAGAGACCCCCGGAAGACCCCCGAAGGCGGATCGAGACCCCCAGACGACGGCGGCGACGACGAAGAAGGTAGCCGGACACCTCCCCTCGTGAAAGAGCTAGGTAAAAGAGCAGAAGAGAGGGGAGGAGTCCGGCGAGAAGACCCCCAAGACGGAAGAAGACCCCCGAAGGCGGATCGAGACCCCCAGACGGCGGCGACGACGAAGAAGGTAGCCGGACTCCCCTCGCTCGGTAAAAGAGCTTGGTAAATGGCGGGGGAGTCCGGCGAGAAGACCCCCAAGACGGAAGAAGACCCCCGGAGCAGTGCAATAAACTATTTTTTCAAAAGTGTGGGTGTTTTTTTTTACTTTACATTTTACACCTTAGGTGAATGGGTAGGGGTACATCGTACCCCATACTCATTCACATAGGGTGGGGGGCCGGTATCTGGGGGCCCCCTTATTAAAGGGGGTTCCCAGATTCCGATAAGCCCCCGCCCGCAGACCCCGACAACCAACGGCCAGGGTTGTCGGGAAGAGGCCCTTGTCCTCATCAACATGGGGACAAGGTGCTTTGGGGTGGGGGGGCCGCACGGCCCCCCTTTCCCCAGGGCACCCCCCATGTTGAGGGCACGCGGCCTGGTACGGCTCAGGAGGGGGGGGGCGCTCGTTCGTCCCCACCCCTTTCCTGGCCTGCCAGGCTGCGTGCTCGGATGAGGGTCTGACATGGATTTGGGGGGAACCCTCACGCCGTTTTTTCGGCGTGGGGATTCCCTTTAAATCCATGCCAGGTCACGGAGCTAGCGCGGCGGCATTTACTGCCTACGCTAGCTACGTAACCTGAAGTTACGTTCGAAATGAACGGACTGCTCCGTGTGTGGGCAAGTCCGTTCATTTTCAAAAGTCCCGCGGACTTTTGGCCGGCGGATTATCCGCTGGACAAGTCCGTGCGTGTGTGGGCAAGTCCACACCCTCGGAAAGTCCAGCGGACCTAGCCGGAAAGTCCAGCAGATTGTCCGCTGGACTTAGGTCCGCCGGCAAAAGTCCGTACGTGTGTACGAGGCATCACTTGTAGTGATAATGTTTCAAAAAGTGACAGAAAAAAGTGAATGAAAAATCTTGAAGCAAATAAAGTTTTGAAGTGTCTTTAAACAAAATTCTTGAAGTGACTTGAAAAAATATATCTTCCACCACACCACCTGTGTTCAATGCTACCGCACCCTAAGGAAACGCACTCACCAGCAGTATATGCCTTGCACTCTCATGCTCGGCCAACTCGCTTAATAGCTCCACATGGGTCACAGATGGATCCAGACAGAATGTTAGATAATTGCACTCCACATATGAGGAAAAAAGAGATGCTTCCAATAGTGAAGTAGAGTAAACCATTTATTTCAACAGCACACAAAATTCCTCAACCATTGTACTCACATCCTTCATATAAAAATAAGGCACTTCAGCATAATCTTTTCAACAGGAAACAAGGACCCAGCAGTGGTGACCCGATATATTATGGTCTCGGCGGACCCGGCGTTAATACCAATATGTCTCACCCTCCACGCTGTCTCCTTTTTCTTTCACTTCACTTCAAACGGCACAGCACACCCAGTAACTGGAACGTTGAATGTTAAATGCTCCTCACAGTTGCCATGTAACCATACCTAGACATGTTTCGTCGAAGTGACTTAATCATTAGGGTTGGTTACATGAACTACTCAATCCCATTTATACTCTCCTGATCATTATCTCTTTCAGGCTGATTGGATCATTAACTCTTTCAGGCTGATTGGAACATTAACTCTTTCAAGCTGATTGGATCTTAAGTGTGCACATGCGCACAAGTGTTACAAATAGCGCATATGCGTGCGCATCACTATCATCCATGCATCGCGCACATGCGTGCGCACCACCATCACCCACCATACCATAGTGCATAATGCGCGCAAATATGCCTTTCTGGTTTAATGGGATCCTATGGCCTATCATTGCGTATAACATCCGGCAACGAATGCGGTTGCGTACGCACATGTGCCCCGCGCGTTATCCAACGTACGGCCTCGCGCATTCCTATGCTGAGTATCCCTTGTGTTCACAAAAGCGGAACTTGCGCATTCATGCGCGTCACCCCACAATTACGTGCGCGCGCACCAGGTCACCATGACCACAATATATCGGTGGTGACCCCGCTCACAATCAGCACAAGGAGAATATACAAAAACATGAAAAGGTAAATACATCTTATACATCAGTACCTACAATGTATGAGGGTAACCTGTTTTTTAATACAATTACTCTAATATATGGACATTTCTTTTAAAAAAACGCATAAAAAATGCATTTCTTAAATAAAACGCATAAAAACTGCATTTTTTTAAAAAAACGCATAAAAACTGCATTTCTTAAAAAAACGCATAAAAATGGCATTTCTTAAAAAAACGCATAAAAACTGCATATCGATACAATATTCTAATTTTAAGAAGCGTATGAAGGCTAATAGTGTGAATCTGATAGAGTCCTTTATACTCTACCCAAATTCACCAAACTAAAATATTAATTTAAAAACTCATATTAAATTAACTAAAAAAATCCTAAAATATCATTATCTTAGCGTGCGACCTAAATCAATACATATATATTATTGAAAACAACCGATAGAGAATACCCCAAATATCTTTCCAAGTATCAGACCACACTTATTATTCATAAGTTACTGATAAAGCAATTCAAATTGAGTTCGATATTTATCCCTTTCAGATGGAGACTCTTAAGCAGAAAAATCCACTTAGTCTCCCGTTGGGACAAATCTCGAACCCGATTAGAGCCCCTCCACGCAGGAAAGGTGCAATCAATACCACAAAACTGTAACACAGTGGGATCTTGATTGTGTTTTTCCTTGAAGTGTAGGGAAACACTATGATCTTTAAAGCCCTTTCTAATATTGGCAAAGTGTTCGGCAATACGTACCCTAAGTAGCCGCTTTGTCCGTCCCACATAATTCAGCCCACATGGGCACCATAATAGGTACACCACGTAAGACGAATTACATGTGATGAACTGCTCAACTTTGAATTCCTCACCATCATGATTAGTGACACTAGTCATGCCCCTATTGATCACATTCACGGTTCTGCAGCAAATGCACTTGCGGCATGAGAAAAAACCTTTAAAATCAAACCTCTATCCGGTGGGTCTAGAATTTTTTGCACCACTTTATCGCCAAAACTTGGAGCCCTTCTATAAATAAACTTCGGCCTCTCCGGTAAAATCTCACCGAGATGTCGGTCTCTACATAGAATATGCCAATATTTCTTAAAAATCCCCTCTACCTCTTTATATTGGTGATGAAAATCTGAGATAAAGCCCACCTGATGTGAAGTATCAGCACTATTTCTTTCCTTCTTTTTCAAACATTGTTCTCTAGGGATTAGTGCGACTTCCTCAATCATTTTATTGATGGTCCCTTTTTTGTACCCCTTTTCCAGAAATTTCTCACCTAATACATCAGCCTGCGTATAGTAGTCGTCTATTGCAGTGCAATTTCTCTGCACCCTTAACATCTGGCCCTTCGGGATGTTCCGGATCCAGGCTGGGTGATGCCCACTCCCGATAGAAAGATAACTGTTTCTATCAGTGGGTTTAAAATACACCTTCGTATTGAGCCTGGTCCCAGATTTCATGATGACCAGGTCCAAGAAGTTCACCTTCTCCTCACTTACAGCATGGTCCAATACTATCCCATTATTATTCGAGTTCAGATGTTTAATAAATTCCAATACTGACTCCTCCGTGCCCTCCCAAATAAACAGGAGGTCATCTATAAATCTCCGGTATAGCTTCAGTTCCGGTCTGTGTCTGTTAAACACATGTCTGTCCTCCTTGAAAGAAGAAACTGTGGAAGAACTTCTGACAACACCCAGACAGACATTTCCTATAATGACCCAGCCTAAGTCCAGGTATTGGGCATATGATGCATCATGTGGCCCATTGTCCTTTTAGTGAGCTTTGTGTAGCATCGGGATGTATTTGCCAAGCAGCAGAAGAATATCAGCATTTCTTTTAAGAGCAAGTATGTGGTAAGCTATACTACAGTCAAAAGAACTGGCAACTCAAAATGTTAAAATCCAATCTTTTTGAATTGAAAACAATGTTGGAGTAAAAATCCAGAAAAGAGACAGTTGGCACGTTTCTTTAAATATGTTAAAGAATCTACTTTGCAAAATGATCATTTTGTAGAATGTTTTTTGGCATGTAACTGTAAGTATGCCCATATTGTGTGTGCAAAATAACTTTTTTTTAATTAAATCAAATTTTATTTATTGTTCAATCTCCACAAAATTAAAAACTCCACCATGCTTCTTACTAAATATCTGGAGTGTCTACTTTTCAAAAACGGGTCATTTTAAGGGTGTTGCACAGTCAGAATATCAGGCTTGATACATTTTAAATATGTATACTACATATGTATACTAAAGTTTGCAGACTAACTTTCACAGAGACTAAACAATATACAACCCTATAGTGATTAAATACCCAAAAAATAAAACTCAAAAACATTATATAAAATTAATTTAGGTACAGGGTTGCATGACTGAGTAATTGTTACTCAAGTATCACAGTGTTGAAAACTGAAAAATGGGCTGGACAGGAAATAATTAAATTGTGGTCTTCAAGTGGTATTTGATGTACTTACAATGAATGATGATACAGTATTCGTGTGTGTGTGTGTGCATTATTGGCATCCATCATTGTCTATTCCATTATTATGATATAAATTAAACTTTGATGTTGATATTTGATTCAACAAAATATTAAATAAAAATTAAACAAATGAAAATGGCATGGAGAACAATTATGAGACTTTTAACCTAATATTTTGTTGCACAACCTTTGAAGTCAATCACTGCAAAGCTTTCTGTAGATGTGACAGATTTCTGTCAATGAGACTTCTGCAACTGCCAACATGCAAATCTGCCCATTCTTCTTGAGCACAATGCTCCAACTGTCACAGATGTTAAGGATGCCTTCTGCATACTGCATGTTTCAGCTGTTTCTGTAGATGTTCATAAGGATTCAGTTAAGGGCTTGTAGAAGGCCACTTCAAATGAGTCCAATAATTTGTTATACACCATTCCTTGATGCAATTATCTGTGTCCTATTTGAAGACCCACAACCTGCATCTGAGACAGCTTTATGACACAGTGAGGTAGATTTACTAAAACTGGAGCACTCAGATTCTGGTGCAGCTGTGCATGGTAGCAAATCAGCTTCTAACTTCACCTTATTTAATTAAGCTTTGGCAATAAAACCTGCACCAGATTTTTCAAGCTCCAGTTTTAGTAAATAACCCCCAGTGTGTTTTGTTCCTTTACAATTAACTGTGCTCTGTAGAAATTCAAGTTTCCACATGCCAGATGCAGCAAAGCAACCCCAAAACTAAACAAAGTCTCCTCCATGTTTCACAGTGTGTACAGTGGGGTTTATTTACTAAAACAGGAGAGTGCAAAATCTGGTGCTGCTCTGCATACAAACCAATCAGCTTCCAGTTTTTATTGCCAAAACTTAATTTAACCAGCTGAAATTAGAAGCTGATTGGCTACCATGCACAGCTGCATAAGATTCTGCATGCACTTGTTTTTGTAAATCTCCCCCAGTGTTTTTTCTTTCTTTAAAAGCTTCCTTTTTTCATGTATGAAAAAAGGCTCATTAAAATTTACTTTTTTTTACAAATTCCAGTCTGCCTTTTTTATGTTTTTCTTTCAACATTGGAACCCTCTTATTTATTTTTATTTTTAGCCAATTATCACTCCAAAAGTGACAGTTTATGCAATCCGACACTGATGACCTGACTTGATGCTCAGCTTGTAACTCTTTGAAAGTTTTCCTTTCATATTTGTCGACCATTCCTATGTTACCCGTTTATTATATTTAAGATTTAATATCTCAAATATAAGATGTGGGTCATTTATTGGTGAGTAGTTGAAAGTCTATCTAATACACAACCATCTATCTATAGTCTACACCAAGGAAGAAAATATTAGGTTAAAATAAATGAATACAGAGTATATTCATCAAAATACAAACAGCAAACAAACATATGACAAGCAGGTATACCTTAAGTGCTGGGAGCTGACCTGAGACTCATGACTCCTCTCCTCTATTCTGATCTCGCACTAATATAGGCCCATCTCTCATTGACTTGAACAGAGCCCCCCTGATTGGTAATTCTGTTACCCCTCTCCTCCCTCTGGGCGTATCTCCTCCACGATTGGACAATTTCCCCTTCCCCTTAATTTAGCATAGCTCAGCCCCTCAATAGCACCTTATCTTTTGGGGAGATAATTAGTTTGAAGAGAAATTAATTAAAGAGAAGGTCATCACCTTCTCTTGAATGGGGGACTTAACTATGCATGGTCATAGCTGGGGAAATTGTCCATTTCTGAACAGAAAGTGAAGTGAATAAAGGGTTAGTTAACACAGGGGACTACAAAGCCTTTATCTAGCTAATGAATTTGGCCCTGTCAAGTCTCCACTACAGTATTCAACTCAGATGATATCTCTTCCTTGCCTTTGAATTTACAACAGGTAAATAGCAGAGCATCTCCCCTAACACACACACACACCTAACATTCCTGCAAGTCAAAAGGAACTGTTAAATGAATTATATTCTTAAGCCCAAAGCCTGTCATATATCTAGATAGGTTAACCCCTTACCAACAACCATATTTCATACACACTAATCTTATTTCTTATTCTGAACTATATATATACAAATATTCCCAGTTGCTAATGGAGATTACTCATAAACTCCTCATAAGGCAACACCTACTATCCTTCTTTTCAATCTTGGGTAAATTTTCCTCTTGTGGCCACGTTCAGGGAAGTTGGCTACAACTTTCCTGGACCTTACACTTCTTGATAATAATTGCAAATGTAGTCACAAGAACATCAAGCTGCTTGGAGATGGTCTTATAGCCTTTATCTTTAGCATGCTGAAATTTTAATTTTCTTTCTGATCTCCTCAGAAAGCTCTGTTCTTTTCTTTCGCTAGTCTAAGGTCAGCAAAGTGACTACTTTTCTCCATTTAAATAGGATGAATAGTAATTAAAAGAATAAAGAAGTGTGATTATAATTGCAGAAAACAATTAATTTGAAATATCACTATGATACAGTTATTTATAATTTTTTTTAGGGATACCAACAAATCTGTCCAGGCTATTTCAAAATATATTTGCAGAATAAGCAATAATCTCTTTTCACACTTTTTCAGCTTTACTTTATTAGACATCAAAGGCATGTAGAGATCTCTGCATTGCTTAATCAAGGTCCTGTTCAATTTAGTGTGATCCATGTACACACGACCGGTTTTGCTGTCGGAATTAAGTCTGAAGGTTTTTTCAATGGAATTCCGACGAAATTCAGCTCAAACTGTCTTGCATACACACGGTCACATCAAATTCCAACGGTCAATAACGCGGCGACGTACAACACATACGACGGCACTATAGAAAGGAAGTTTAATGCTTCCGAGCATGTGTCAAATTGTTTCCGAGCATGTGTCAGAATTTTTGCGCGTCGGAATTGCATACACACAAACGGAATTTCCAATAGAAACTTTTTCCATCGGAAAAATTGAGAACATGCTCTCAATCTTTTGCTGGCCGAAATTCCGCCAGTAAAAGTCTGGCCAAAATTCCGATCATGTGTACGCGGCTTTAGACCTTGGTTTGAACCAAGCTGGCCATATATTATATATTTGTTCTGTATAGATATTTGTGATGTGCTTTGTTTGTTTATGTGTAAGAAAAAAACTAAAACTTTGAATTCAATAAAAAGTATTTGATTGAAAAAAAAATACATGGATAGAAAATCGTTTGAAAAACGTTTGTTTTTGATAAAGATCTGTCCAACGACTGTGGGTTAATGCCATCATTGTATCAAATTGTTTTCCACATATTATCAATCATTAACGACATAAATGGTACATTTTTTGTTAATCAATGCACTTACGCTGTAAGTTTTTTTGAACTATTTACAATCGATTTCCCTACTAATGTTGATGAATCTTTCTTTTGGAATAAAGCGTTGCATTTAGAGAATCAAAATGTGTCCACTGACGTTTCTAAAGTTGAATGATCTGGCTTATTGAAGGATTTTTCAAATCATTTGTATGACCTGCTTTAGTTTATCCATTAACATTGTTGCTATGTTTTCCTTAACACCACTGCTAGGTATTTGCTATAGATCAAAGGTAAACTCTATTACCCAACACTGAAAATATTAACATAATTTTTCAAACTAACCCATGTCCTTCATAAGCGACGGGAAGCTTCTACATTTTTACCATTAGCTGCAATTAGGGATGAGCAAATCTACCAAGGTTGAATTAGAGCCATCTTCATCTACAATCTGAAACAAGCTAGTGAGAATCAGTAATATAATGGCTGCTCACACGTATTTCCTAGTACCATTGTCCGTGTTCATACAAAAATTCCTGCCCGGCCTAGCCCAGCCCATGAGAGAGCTCTAAGGGGGAACCTATTAGACAGTTTAGGGAAATGATGCCCGCCAGCTATTTTTAGAATTGAAAGGAGGGGGGAATGCGGTCATATGTCAGACACTAAATGGCACTAAAAAAGGGAAAACTGCTGATTTTGGAATTATGGAACATAAAGATGACTTTTGTTTACAGAAATGATGGTGGGTAGAGTAAGGAGGTTTTTGGTTGAATGCCAACCAAACAGAACTGAAATACATATATAGGGACTGTTTAATTGCCCACAATAGTTCTGAATCTTTTCAGCCATATAGCACACAACCCCTGCCACACTACTTAACCAACATAGTAATTCCACTTTCTTTACTACAGCAAAGAATAAAGAGGTGTAAAGCTTTCAGAAAAAAATAAATTAAAGAACAGGAAAACACGAACCAGGGGAACTTTGTGCTCTCTTCGCCTGTAAAAAAAAAAACATCCCCTCTATTGAAGTAACCAGAATGTGCAATGTAGGCATGGGTGAAACTACCAGCTCTCCCTGGCACAAATCGGATATACAGACAAATGCAGGTACTTAAAAATACATTTACTTATTGATTATATAACAAATATAATTATGTAGTTTTTAACTGCTTCCGGGCCAGCCGCCGCAGTTATACTGAGGCAGGTTGGCTCCCCTGGGTGAGCCGTCGTAGCTGTACGTTGGCTCTTTAAGATGCTGCAGGAGGTGCACGCGTGCATCCGCAGCGTGTCTCCGGAGCCGAGTGCCCAGCCGAGTGCCCAGCCGGTGCGATGACCGCCGGGCACCCGCGATTGCTCGTGACAGCACACAAATCCCGGTTCTGTCAGGGAAAGGAGACCGATCATGTGTTCATACTGAGTATTAACACCGATCAGTCTCCTCCCCTAGTCAGTCCCATCCCCCCCACAGTTAGAACACACCTAGGGAACACAGTTAACCCCTTGATCGACCCCTAGTGTTAACTCCTTTCCTGCCAGTGACATTTATACAGTAATCAGTGCATTTTTATAGCATTGATTGCTCTATAAACGTCACTGGTCCAAAAATGTGTCAAAAGTGTCCTATTTGTCTATGCAATATTGCAGTAACGCTAAAAATTGCAGACTGCTGCCATTACTAGTAAAAAAATAATAATAAAAATGCCATGAATCTATCTCCTATTTTGTAGACTCTATAACTTTTGTGCAAACCAATCAATATACGCTTATTGCATTTTTTTTTTACCAAAAATATGTAGAAGATTACATATCAGCCTAAATTGAGTAATTTTATTTTTTATTTTTTAATTTGGGATATTTGTTATAGCAAAAAGTAAGAGATATTGTGTTTTTTTTCAAAATTGTCGCTCTTCTTTTGTTTATAGCGCAAACAATAAAAACTGCAGATGTGATCAAATACCACCAAAAGAAAGCTCTATTTGTGGGGAAAAAAAAGGATGTAAATTTTGTTTGTGTTCAGCGTCGCACGACCTCTAAATTGTCAATTAAACAAAGCACTGCCGTATCGCAAAAAATTGCCTAGTCAGGAAGGGGGTAAATTCTTCCGAGGCTGAAGTGTTTAAATACAGCAGTAACTTGAGCTATATGAGAGATATACAGAGTCTGCTGTACTTCCTCCACTCCAATCCCTTCTGTTTTATATACCCTGTAGGGCATTTTATTTTCAGATTCTGAATTCATTTTATCTATATGTATATCTATGAAAAATTATCAGCCTTGGAAAAGGATTTCCATATGGGTTGGATGGTAGGTACATTTCATTACAGATTCTATCTACAACTTACTAGGGTTATACATGGATAGTGGTGGCCATAGATAGATTCATGCAATGCATGAATCTATCTATTGGTGCTAGAGGGGGTGGCAGGAGAGGGGTGGTGCCCGTGTGCCCTTATGGACACACCGCCACTGATGTGTTTAACATTCACACTAAAGATGATTAATCAAATATATTTGGCACCATATGATGCTTTGTACATGCCATTGACACTGGCACACTTCAGTGATCTTGTTTAGGGTTACTAGTTTACTGAGGAGAGACTTAAAGGAGACAATCCTGCGTGGAACCTCCAAAAGTTTGCAGGCTTTCTGAGTGTGTACCCAAGGGAACTTTGGGGATGCGGTTGTTCAATTTTCTCCTCGCGATTCGGCACTGCGTCGAAATTAACATCCTTTTTTTCCCACAAATAGCTTTTTATTTGGTGGTATTTGATCAGCCCTGTGTTTTTCTTTTTTGCGCTATAAACAAAAAAAGAGCGACAATTTTGAAAAAAAACACATTATTTTTACTTTTTGCTATAATAAATATCCCCCAAAAATGAATAAAAAAATTTTTTTTTCCTCAGTTTAGGCCGATACGTATACTTCTACATATTTTTGGTAAAAAAAAAATCAAAATAAGCGATTATTGATTGGTTTGCGCAAAAGTTATAGCGTTTACAAAATAGGGGATAGTTTTATGGCATTTTTACTAATATATTTTTTTTACTAGTAATGGTGGCGATCTGCGATTTTTATCGTAACTGCGACATTATGGCGGACACGTCGGACAATTTTGACACCTTTTTTGGACCATTGTCATTTTTACAGCGATCGGTGCGATTAAATTGCACTGATTACTGTAAAAATTACACTGGCAGTGAAGGGGTTAATCACTAGGGGGCTAGGGAAGGGTTAAGTGTGTGCTAGGGAGTGTTTCTAACTGTAGGGGGAGGGGCTGTGTTTGACACTACACAGATTACAGGTAGAGCTGATCAGTGACACTGTCACTAGGCAGAATGGGGAGATGCTTGTTTACCTGTTTAGCATCTCCCCATTCATCCTCTCTGTGAGACGATCATGGGTATCCCCATGATGGTGGAGCTCGCCACGGGCACGCGCGTGCCACTGCTGGCGCGCAAGCGAATGGCACGGCGGCAAATTCAAAGGGATGTACCTGTACGCCCATATGCCTGTCCGTGCCATTCTGCCGACATATATGTACATGCGGCGGTCATAATGTGGTTAATAATGCTTAAAGTGAAACAATAAAAAATTAAATATTCCTTTAAAAATCATGCCTGGGGGTATCTATAGTATGCCTGTAAATATAGGGGGACATATGGGGAACCCTGCGCCAATTTAAAAAAAAAAAATATGGGTGAACCCACCCCCTCCGAAGCCACGTGACGTCAGAGGAAGGCGGGTTTGCCCGTTTACATCACCGAGTGGCCCTACCCTCAGCTATAAAAAAAAACTGTCATCGAGAAGAAATGTCACTAGGTGGGAACCTCCCGTGGAGGCAGAGATGTTGCGCCTGTTTTTTTCTTTTTTCGTCTCGTCGGGCGGCGTGAGATGGATCTATGTCGTGGGACATTTTTATTTTTTATTTTTTTAATAAAGGACTTGTCCCAAAGTGTCTCCTGTCTTTTTTACTAACTTTGACACTTTTTTTGTGACATGGTAGGGGTTCAATGTACCCATTACCAATTCACATAGGAGGAGACTTGGATCTTGTTAAAGGGGGCTTCCAGATTCCGATAAGACCCCCGCCCGCAGACCCCTACAACACCCGGGCAAGGGTTGTGGGGATGAGGCCCTTGTCCCCATCAACATAGGGGGAAGGTGCTTTGGGGGGCTACTCCAAAGCACCATCCCCATGTTGAGGGCATGTGGCCTGGTATGGTTCAGGAGGGGGGGCGCTCTCTTGTCCCCTCTTCTATTCCTGCAGCCTGCCAGGTTGCTTGCTCGGATAAAGGACTGGTATGGATTTTGGGGGGACCCCTACGCTTTTTTTTTTTTTTTTTGGTGCAGGATTCCACCTAAAATCCATACCAGACCTTACAGGCATACTATAGACACCCCCCCCCCCCCCAGGCATGATATTTAAAGGAATATTTTATTTTTATTGCTTCACTTTAAGCATTAATAAAATCACTGCTCCTGAAAAAACAGATATTTTTTTAACTTTTTTTTGCATTGATACATGTCCCCTGGGGCAGGAGCCGGGGTCCCTAAACACTTTTTATGACAATAACTTGCATATAAGCCTTAAGCATATAAGCCTTTAAAATTAGCACTTTTGATTTTTCATGTTAGTGTCCCATAGACTTTAACGGGTCCGCGGCTTTCGAATTTGCCGCGAACACCGCATAATGTTCATTGTTTGCCAGACGTCCGAACAACCAAAGTTCAGCCTGAACTTGTGCTCGGGCTGAACCGTTCGCCCATCCCTATTACCTGATTTTGTGGCAACACTTTTCCTTCTACAGGGATTTCGGTGCAGCATTGTCACCCTATGTTGTTGTTTTAGCTGACTGGATGCTGGCTGTGCTGATAGCCCTGTCAGGTAATAGCCATGCATAGCTTGGCACACAACCCTTTAGATTGACAGTGCATTGCTTTTGTTCAAAAAATTGCTGTTTATCACTCAGAAAGTAAAAACAAATAGGCTTCAGATGTACTTTAAGGACATTTTATTGTCAAACATAGGCATATTTCCCTGAGTTCTTACCAGTGCTAAAACTATATGTGAGACAATTACTAGCTGTTTTATTACGCACTTGCTGCTCAGCAGAAAAACAGTAGTCAGAAAGAATAAGACATCTGCTTAATTTCAAGTCATAAATGTTAAAACGCAACCTTTTCACTTTACAACTAACTGTTGTTCTTGCAGTTGTGTATTTAAATGTGTAATATAGCTGTACAAAGAGTCAAAGGATGTAAGGGAAATGTGAAATATAAATGTTTGTGCTTGGTTAATGCAAAGTTGATATTTACATATAGAGCTCCCCAGGACTGTGAGTTTCCATGTGCAGGCAACCAAATGTGCGGGTTAGTTTATGGAACCTGGGAATACGTTTATTATAAAGAGAAAATATTGTGTACATTCTATGAACATCTGTTTGGAATTATTGCTCAATTGTTTACCATAAGGTAACTTTTATATGATTTTCACATTTACAGGTTTTCTGTACCATATGCTTGTTATCGCCTTAAATATAGAGACCTGTAAATTAGTCATTAGAGGGAGCTCTCAGTGATTGGTGTAATTACTTTGCCTCTGACTTTCACTCTCAACAACTGTTAAGCATAAGCAACATAGGAAATGCATCGTTGGCCAACCTCTAGACTTTCTTTGAGAGAAGGGGCCCTAAAATCATTAAGTAGCACTGCAAAGCAGGTAGCAGAGTGAATATTGGTGCCCCAAAGTAGACATATTGATTACAAACAGAAACAAATGTAACAACATTACCATAAATATGATTATTTACAACAAGCTATCCTCTTTTACATTATATATATATATACATATATATATATATATATATATATATATATATATACATACATACATACACACACACACACACACACACACACACACCCAACAAGCTAACCTCTTTTATTTATATTATATATATATACATAAACACATTGAAAATACTATACATTTCTGTAAAAGTATGAATAAACCAATTTTAAACGTATCAACATCATAGCTTTTACATTTACCCATGTTTATCCAAGTTCTTTTGCTGCAGATTTGGTCTTCAAGGTTATGCAATTGGCAAGTGCATGTGTAGAACTTCTTCTTCTGTACTGTATATTAGACATGTGCACACTGAAATATTTTGTTTGGGAATTTCGTTTTAGTCCAAAAATTAATTAATTTAGTTACTCCCTAAATTAGTTTTTATTTATTTAGTTTCGTTAAAAAATGCATTTGTCTGAAAATCCAAAATAATTAAGGTCGAATCTGTCATTGAAGGCTTATGGTGTCTGTCGAATGTTCTAAGAAGATTTGACAGAGCAGCTAAATTGTACGACGCAATCGTACATTTTCGGTCGAATGTTCCCCCTACAAGTGTAACGCCGAGCGCTCCGGGTGCCCCATCCATCCCGGAGCGCTCACGGCGTCCTCTGCCCTGCAGCGCCTCGGTCAGCTCCCCTGACCGCAGGCGCTGCTCTGTCTCCGGGATGCGATCCACGTCCCGCCCGGGGATCGCATCCCGCTCCCCTCACCTTCCCCTGTCAGCTTCTTCCGGCGTGCGCACGCCCCCGCTCCCCAGGCGCGCGCGCGCGACCCTGCCTGCTCTTAAAGGGCCAGCGCACATCAATTAGTGCCTGGACCAATTAATGTTACACCCAAAACACTACATAAACCCACTTCCCCTTCCTGTCCTGGCCGGATCTTGAGTTGCCTATAGTGTCCAGTGAAAGCGTTTCTGTGTTTGCTCCTACTGTGTATCCAGATCTCTGCCGTTGCCCCTGACTACGAACCTTTGCCACCTGCCCTGACCTTTTGCTACGTTTGACCTCGTCTCTGCTTAATCCTGGTGTACCGCGCCTGTCTCAGCTGTCAGTGAGGTCGAGTTGCTATTGGAAGACACGACCTGGTTGCTACCGCCGCTGCAAGTCCATCCCGCCTTGTGGCAGGCTCTGGTGAAAACCAGTAGCAACATTAGAACCGGTCCTCCAATACAACCCGTGCTATCGCCTCATTGGCATAGGGGATCCACCTCCTGTTCCCCGCCGTACCCGATACGTGACAACAAGCTACAGTAGAATTCTAATGTTGTATGACACTAGTAATAATTATATTTATTAATTATTATTACTAGTCAACCAACATTATAATTCTTCTATAGCCTATGGGCAGAGCATTTGACCATGAATGTCCGATTTCGCCGACTGCTTCGTCGAATCTTCATGTCAAATCTTTTCTCTCTATGTCGAATAATCTTGGACTAATAGAGTTAGGCTAGGCACATTCAACCTTTTTTTCTATTGTCTCTATAATGTTGAATCTTTTCTCTCTATGTAGAATAATCTTGGACTAATAGAGCTAAGGTTAGGCACATTCGACCACAGGTTCGATGGACACAGATCGCTATTGTCAGCATCATGTTGAATATCCTATCTATATGGAACTGTTGCAACGAAAACAAAAATAAAGCATTTGTTTATGTCAGATCTTTCAGTTTTCGGATTCTGCACATTCGTTATCGTTTGTTACAACGATAAAAAAATACCAGAAATTCGTCCGAAGATGCATTCAGACGCAAACGAATGCACATGTCTACTGTAGATGTACACAATAACTTACAAAGAGTTTGAGCCTGCAATATATGTGGTGACCATGGCAATGCTATGGTATATTTATTCTTTTCACAATGGCAACCTCAATGAGTGGCATGTGGGTACATTTTAGGATAAATGATGGAGATGCTTTCATTGGACTTTCACTTGATATTTATGGATAACAAAGACTTTATTATCCTTTGCATTATACCCAAGGTCCAGTGTGCTATCCTTGTGCAAAGCACACCTGTGTGATTAATGTTATTATGACCTTTTCATTTGGCTATATAGAGCAAGGAAAAGGATCAATAAACCTACTTTCTTCAGCACCATAGGCGCCTCATGACTGGCCCAGGAATGTCCCATTGGAAATAGAAGGAATATATAGAAGGAATGTCTTTGTGAGCTCTGTGGCCAGCTGGTTTGGATTTTCCACAGTAGTTTCTTTTACTGGTTCCAGCAGTCGAACCTAGCATTGCAGGACCAAGGAAAGGTGAGTATGTGTTGCCAGGATGCAATGGCAGGAGTTACCCCTTTACATTGAGCTGTATGGAGAGGGTCACTTTATGAGATCTAAAAATGTGCCTGTGATATAAGAACAACACAACACCTAACTGTTGTATGGTAGTAATAGTTATAATAATCGTTTTTGTAACATTTTAGAGGAAAAACAAGAGGAAGATTGTGGTCTTCCTTACAAACTCTACGTAACACTGCTAAATAGAAAGCATTTAAATTAATTGAATCTACTGAAAAACGTAGGCAATTCCATGATTAACTTGATTTATTTTATCAATACAGTCCATCACTATTGCACTTCCATTTTTAATATATTCACTGGCTGTATAGGTGAGATTTGTACATGCTAATATTTGCTTTGGTTATATATGAGAGGTATTACATAATAATGGAATTTTCAAAAAGCAGATTTAAAAAAGCAAAATAAAACACATGTATAAGGCATAACTATACTCACTTTATGGAAAGTACCTACAAAAATAAATCAGTCAATAAATAAGTTAATAGAAGGGAGCAGGGAAGATTTGTCTTTTATTTTTACAGGCTAAAGCCCCATACACACGCGCGGATTATCCGAGGACCAGGTCGGTCGGATCCTGTCCGTCGTACTTTGTCCAATGTTGGTGTTGCGTACACACGGTCGGACAACGTTGTCGGAATATCCGGTCTGCAAGAACGTCGTGACGTAAGTCGTCTTCCACGAGACTAGAAAAGGGAAGTTCAGCACCACGTCAGGCACCCGTTGGGCTCCTTCTGCTGATCCTGTGTTTATCGCGAGTTAGTTGAAGTTTGGGGACTTACGATTCGCGCTTCTCAGTTTTCTGACTCAGATCGTTACTGCTCTTCAGTTTGTGCTTGTCGTGCGTATCTGTTTATTAGTGCGTGTAGTCAGTTCGCATTTGTTGGTCATTGCGGCCTATATCTTGATATAGGACGCTTTGATTTGCACTGCTTATTGTCTGCTCGTTTCTGGTATTCATTTCGTTCTTTCAGGCCTTGCTGTTTATCGGTGCTTTCTGTTTGTCCGTTCTGACCAGCCGACCGTTTGTGAGCTTGTGAGCGATGTTTCCCGTGCGTACTCGTCGCCGAGTTCGTGCTGTACGCGGAATTGGTGTGGGGCTTTTAGCTTTGACCCAAGACCCGTCCATGAACAGAGTGACGAGGAGTATGTGGACCAAGAATTGGTTGCTTCAGCGTGATCAGTTCTCGCACATGCCTTTGCTTCGTGAGATCCGGGAGAATAATCCTGATGATTTTAGGAACTTTCTCCGGATGATGGACCCCGTGTTTCACCGTCTTTTGGCTTTGCTGACCCCTTTTATCAGCCGGCAGGATACCTGCATGAGACAAGCCATCACTCCGGAGCAGAGGCTTGTTGCTACGTTGAGGTACTTGGCGACAGGGAGAAGTCTTCAGGATTTGAAGTTCTCTTCAGGTATCTCTCCCCAGGCCCTGGGAATCATTATTCCAGAGACCATCATCGAGGTCCTGCAGGAGGACTATATTAAGGTAACATTTCTACTTTACTATTCCATTCTATGTATGCTCTGTTTGCTAATGTCTTGTATTTTAGACCTCCTTCCCTAATTACCATGATTGCAATATGTTCTAATATGCTGTGCCCCTTTTCTCCTTCATGCATTTTTCCCTTCACTTACCTCACCAGCATGCTCTTCTGCCCCAATAGACACCTATGGCCTAGTCACTTAAGCAATGTCTTTTGTCTGCTGCATAGTATTGTTTGCCCCCAAACACCCCCTAAAATATGCACAAATGTTTACTGTGTGGTTTACTTCATGTAGAGCCCCTTTTTTTTGTGTTTTTTTGTGGGGGGGGGGGCAAACTCATTAGGAACCCCCTCCCCCAACTGCTCTGTCAGATGGTACCAATCCTCTATCTGCTGGCTTTCCCAAGGTCAATACACACTATATACCTACCTCTTTATAGTGGGCATCTTTAGGGATGAATTCAGCAAAGCATGTAGTGCAAGGGGCTGGCTCCATACTTTCCATTTCCTCTTTTTTTTGTGTTCTTTCCCTCCTATTAGCTTGCTTGGTAATTTCAGAATGTGACAATGTGCTTTCCTTTTTTTTGGGGGGGGGGGGGGGGGGGGGGTTGAAATGTTATTTTAGCTTTCCTGGGGGCTGCCAATAGTGTTAAGTAAGGAGGGTCTGGCCAAACTAGCACACATTATTGAGCCATTTGGCAATCAATGAAGTGCAGAGGGTTACCTGTCCAACACCCCCCCCCCCCCCAAAACCCTAGTTATTGGCAATGGCCCATCAGAAGTGGGGGGATTGATGGGGGTGATTAATCTGTGAAGGGGAGCCTCTACTTTTCTGTGCAAATACTTTCCAGCCTCAAATTTTTAAGAATGCTCTTGTTCCAAGATGTTGATTGTCTAATCTGCTTGCAATGTTTATGTGCAAAGTGACTAATTTTTTTTTCTTGTTTCACTCCACAGTTCCCTTCCACGCCACAGGAATGGCAGACTGTGGCCTCCCACTTTGCCAGCCATTGGGACTTTCCTAACTGCGGAGGGGCAATTGATGGGAAACACGTCCGCATCGTCCCACCGCCCAACTCGGGGTCCTACTATTATAATTATAAGGGGTTTAATAGTGTAGTGATGTTGGCGGTGGTGTCGGCGACATACGAGTTTATGTATGTGGACGTGGGGATGCACGGCAGGATCTCGGATGGTGGTGCCATTGCGCACACGGAGTTCTACTGGCGTCTCCAAAGTGGCAGTCTGTGCTTGCCACCTCCAGAGGAGAATGCTGAAGGACTCCCCTTCGTCTTTGTCGCAGATGAAGCGTTTGCGTTGACTCCCCATCTGATGAGGCCGTTCCCGATGAGGACCCTCACCCCAGACCAGAGGGTCTTCAACTACAGGCTGTCCAGAGCCCGAAGAGTTGTGGAGAACACGTTTGGCATCCTGGCCAGCCGCTTCCGCCTGTTCTTGACGGCTATTAACTTGGCGGAATACAAACTGAACCACATAGTTCTTGCCTGTTGCATATTGCACAACTTCCTCAAAAGACATAACAGGAACTATGTGGTGCCCGTTGGCCCAGATGTGGAGGGCCCTCCAAATGCTGACCTCACAGCCCTTCAAGTGGCACGTCCAGGCTTGCCCCCTCTAAATGCCCGCGCGGTCCGGGAGCAATATATGGACTATTTTGTGGGTAGGGGGGCCATTGCTCTGCCTGACGATGTGTGAGAGGCATTTTTAATTAAATATTTTTTTTCAACCAACCTATGATTTCTTGTCATTTCCGTATTCTAGCTTATTTGACCTTGAAATTTTTTCCCTTTGCCTTCGACAGTGGGCATGCACTTTCTGGGCAAAAGGAGGTAACAGTCTCTTCTTCCCAAAAAGATTATTCTCATGTTGTGTGTTTGATACCTAATCTTTGGTCTAGAGAAGGTTTGTAGTGCATAACTGACACCCAAAATACTCCTTTTCATCACCAGGTCAGACATGTGTGTATTCACAAAAATGCTGTGCTCCGTGTTTTCGTACAAAGCACTGTGGGTGTCATTTACATAAGTCAAATCCACTATGCTCTACAAGTGCAGTGAAAAAGTGCCCTGGAAAAGAAACTTGCAGTGCAAACTGGACTTGCCTTTAGTAAATAACACCCATTGCCCCCCAAATCCTTTACATTTGACATACATAATGCATTTTGTTTTTTAAATAAGGAAGCCACACATTTTGAAAAGTAAAAAAGTTTACTTGCAAAACATTCACAAGTGCGTTTACAAACTTCTTGCCCAAACTGACAACATCTTGGTTATTTACAACATTGTTTACAAACATTCCGCATTTTGTAAAACCAGGTATGGAGCAAAACAGAACCTAGGAACTAGGAAAGTTCAACTTTCTAAAGTGAAGACAAGATCAGACATGACTATATGTTCAAAGTGTGTTTGATCTTGCCTTCATCACATGGGGGGGTCACCCCTGGAAATTTAGAACATGCACACAAATTGGGTCTGAAAATGGTCATTATATGGTAAAACACATGCCTCGAATCTTCAAAAGTGCCATTTTCCATCATGGGGATGAATGGACGTTTTTGGGGGTGCAACCCCTTCACCACAACCACTTTAGTAGTTCGTAAAGTGGTTGCACCCCCAAAAAAACGTTGTCATTCATCCACCATGATGGGAGCTAGCACATGTGGACACAATGTGTGCATGTTCCAAATTTCCCACAGTTCTTAAGTGTTCAGAAACAGCCACAAATGTGTGTTAATTACTTGGTGCGTTTTCAGATTTTTCCTAAAACATCAATGATGTTCTTCAATTTTTGTTGAACATCATTGATGTTTTGCTTTATGTAATCTAGATCTCTATTGCAGACCATTATCTCCCCGATGAGTACGTGGGCACTCTCTGTGGTAAAGTGCGATTTTTCTTCCACAACATCCACGTCACCTAAAAACCAAAAACAAAAAAAAATAGGGCCTTGGAAATGAGGCAGCCATACATTGATTAGCTTACCAGTAGCTGTGTTCTCCCACACTCACCTGTTGTGGTGACAGGTTCTCCAATTTCTATGATCTCTCCTTCCTCCTCCTCCTCCTCCTCTGCTTCTGCTCTTTCCCCTTTTTTGGGAGGTGTTGGTTTTGGGGTTTCCTCAGACGTCCCAAGTTTTCGCTCCCCTATGAGAATGTACAAAAGGAAGATTTAGCAACACAATCTATTGAGGGCAGAAATAGGAAATGACAAACATTGCTTGAAAGTGAGGGACAATATTTTTGGGTGTCCAGTTACAAATGACACCAACATGAATGCAGTCACTTTGTAAAGGTCCTAAACTTATAGCTTTTTGGTCGACGTTTGGGTGATGGAGACCCCCCTCTAGTATCCACTGGAGCACATGTGTGGAAAAGCCTAATAAAAAGGGGGTTTAGGTGTCCCAGCACTAGTGCTCTAGAGTCCAGATGGGTAAACAGCTACTGGGTGACGTCTCCTTTACATTGAATAAATTGGCTGGACAGTCTTGATGACATTTCTAGAGAGAACAAACTTCCTTTCCCCCAAAAAACAACAAACATCGTATTATAAGTGGCCGAACGATCGAGGTTGAGTACGATCGAATGGACACACACACACACGAACATGACAGTGGCAGAAAGATCGAGGTTGAGTACGATCGAATGCACAGACGAACCTGAAAGTGGCCATTTTGGAATGTACAACTTTGTAAAAATTCAAACACATGGAGCAGTATGCAAGCAAGAAATCAAACACAAAACACAACTACTTACTTTTTTGAAGAACTCGCTTGATCTTTCTGTACTGATCGGCCTCCCTCAGTTTCAGGTCTGACCAGCGTTTCCTCAGTTGCTCCTTGGATCGTTGTACCCCAAAATGATTGTACAGCCTCCTCACAACTTTAGACATGATCTTGGCCTTGCGGACATTGGGGTTGAGGTAAGGCCCATACTTCCCATCATAGTCGCTACTCTTTAATATGTCCACCATCTCCAACATTTCTCCAAATGACATATTGGAGGCCTTGAATTTCAGGCTCCGGGATAGGGACGTTTCTGCCTCCGGACTTTCCTCGTCCTCCTCCTCGTTGGTGGGATATTTCGGGCACACCTGCTGTGTCCCCGCCATGTGCTCTCCCCACTGCGCCGTAAAGAGAAGGGGTGGGGAATAGACGAGAAAGATCGTCAGGGGCGGGCGGAGTTTGACGCATGCGCACGGTATATAAAACGTCACACGCCTGTGTCGTAGCCACGATCTGGGAGACGAGGGGAGAGAAAGCTCACGCACGAGACGATCGCTATAAACGAAGGTACAATTTGACGTTGGTACATAACTAGCCTAGACTGATTCGACCTTGAGGCTTCTTTCTGGAGAAGATTAGGAGAGTTTAGCCAGACATAATTTATAGTGTTTTGTGTGGTGTTGTGTCTTGCAGAGATTATGCAGGGATTCAACGACATGAGTTTTCTCCCCCTCTTCATTGATAAATACAGGGAATTTCCCGTTTTATGGCAGGCCAAACACCCCCATTACGGCATCAAAACAAAGAGGTACGCAGCCCTGCTGGAACTTGTGGAATTTGTAAAGCCAAGGTTCCCCACGGCAACTGTTGGTGATATAAGAAAGAAAATTGGCAGCCTGAGGAGTGCGTATATCAGGGAGCGCAAGAAGGTCCTGAAGTCGGAAGAAACTGCAACTGCAGCAGATGAGGTCTATACCCCCAAGCTCTGGTACTATGACAGTCTCCATTTTCTCAAAGACCAGGCTGATGTCACGGAGTCACTCTCGACTCCTCCTTCCACGCTTCCTTGCACGCAGACCACCCCTGATGAGGCTTCCGAGGAGCAACCTGGGCCTTCCAGTCTGGAAGAGGTGGAGGAGCCCAGCTTGTTCCAGGTATAGTAGTTTTGTAACCATTTATGTGAATAATGAATGATGTTCAGTTAATTCAGGATCCCCAATTGCTTAGTTCCTAACGTGTTTGACATATCAACAGACAGTAGTGTTGGAGACATTTGGGGCAAGAATCTAAACTGCAGGGCTGAGAATTGTATGGTTTTCTATTTGTAACCATTTTGCAACAGTCACTAGATGAAAATTGTGTGTGTTTGATGAACAAATGACTGAAACTATGTCCCTTTTTCATACACAGGAAGACCTCAGCCAGGAGGAGGCTGTGGAATGTGGCAGTCAGGAGGAGGAAGGGGTTAGTGGCAGCCAAGAGGTGGGTAGTGGCAGCCAAGAGGGGGCTAGGCCTCGGAGCCTGACTGACTCCCAAATCCCTCCCCTCCGCCTTCCCTACAGAAGGGCGAGAAGGGGGGGTGAGGCAGGAGAGTCAGCGCTCCGGATGATCAGAGAGGCTTCAGCCTCCCTACATGCCACACCCACCGACGAGGAGACCTTTGGCTCCGTGGTTGTCACTAAAATGAAGGGTATGGAGGTGAGGCAACGCAACATGTGTGAGGGGCTCATCCTCCATGTCCTAAATAAGGGGATGGCTGGGGAGATGACCCCACTCACACATGTTTGCCATAGTGACCATGCTCCGCCTCCTCCTCCTCCTCCTTCTGCCACCCCACCAGCACGACAGCCACAGCGTGCAAGGAAGCGTGGAAGGAAGACCTGAGAGTGACGACCTGGATTCAGTCTGGTCTGAGAGAAGATGGAGCCTCTCGTAGTACAGGAGCCTGGGGACCTAGATGGCATCTGCTGCAGTTCCGGATGTTTTGGACTTCAGAACCAGATTGCACTCCCCTTAATATACGTACTCCTCAGGCCCCCAATTTTCTAAGCTTGAAAAATTATGGTTGCCGTGGGGGTCCAAGGCTTTGCAAATTCCCCAAGTTTCACCATGGCTGCGTTCCTCTTTGTTTTGTTGCTGAGACCGAAATAAAGGTCTTTTTGATTTGAAATAATCATTGCCTATTGTGTTTTACTTTTCTACAATGACAGTTTATTTGTGAGTAGGCAGGTACATTTCACTAATCATAAAGTATAATTAACAAGGGGCACCAACAACAAACAAACTCATAGTAAATTTAAGCAACAAATACAAATGTTAATAATGTGGTTTTGCTAAGTTGAGACACACAACCCCCCTCCAAAAAAAAATAAAAAAATCTCCTTCAAATATGTATTCCAAAAAAAAAAAAAAATAGAGAAATCATGCTAAAAATATAACAAAGATTCTTTTACGATCTGAGTAAAAATAAACATGTAGTGTAGAAATCCTGAAAAGTAATAAAGAACTAAGTTTGTGAGAAGTGCGGGTGAATAGGAGCAGCTAAAACATGTCATTCTTCTTGCATTGTAAAGAAAAAGAGAATGCGCTGCATTAAAGACATTTTAACATTGCAGCGTGACGAATGTGCTGTGTCGATTAGGAAAGGTAGTTTTACCTGACCGAGCGCTTCCGTCACAGAATTTCTTCTGAGCATGCGTAGCACTTTGTCCATCGGACTACCATACACACGATCGGATTTGGTGTGGTCGGACCTTGTTGTCCAAAAATCTATCCAGCAGGAGATAGGACTTTGTCCGTCGGACAATCCGACGTACACTGTCCGATGGTGCATACACACGGTCGAATTTTTCGACAACATTGTCCGATCGGACAGAATCCATGCAAAAATCCGACCGTGTGTATGGGGCTTTAGAATTCATTGTCATGTTAAAACAAATTTTAATAAATTAAGCATCATGCTCCAGTAAGAGTCAAGATATATTTGAAACTGCATGTACATTTGACAGCTAATGGAGTAAAAAAAATATATAATTAAATAAAAATGTATGTTCTGGGGTTCACCCCAGGATTGTATTTCTTTAAAGCGGTAGTAAAGCCGCTGAACTTTTTTTTTTTTTTTTAACACCTGTAAAGGAAAAGGCATAATGAGCTAGTATGCACCGCATACTAGCTCATTATGAAATACTTACCTTAGAACGAAGCGTCGGTGACTCACCTGGTCCACGCCGAGGTCGCTGACATGTTGCCTCGGCGTGTCTTCCGGGTATCGCGACTCCAGCGCTGTGAGTGGCTGGAGCCGCGATGTCGTTACTCCCGCGCATGCGCACGGGGGACTTCTTCCCGGCAGGGTTCGGATTCTGCCGGCCCTTCAGCCGAGAATCCCCCGTGCGCATGCGCCGCTGCAGTCAGCGGCGCATTGCACGGGGAATATCTCCTAAACCGTACAGGTTTAGGAGATATTTTTTTTACCTACAGGTAAGCCTTATTATAGGCTTACCTGTAGGTAAAAGTTTTTTTTTTTACTTTACTTACACTTTAAGAGACTATAGACATGCATTAAAAGTACACACTCCCATTAAAACACATTTAGATTGTTATGAAAGTGATTTGAAAAGCTGTAGTAGCCAAATTTCTGGTATATATTTCTTAGTACAAGGAGATACAGCTGCATATTTTTCTATGCATGTATCTTGTAAACCTGTGAACATATGGAAGACCAAATCAAAGTTAAAAAGGAAGGCCCAAGCCCATACACACAGCTGCATCTACATGGAAAATGTGCACTATTGTTTAGCAGTAGGACACCACCATGACCAGGGCTGCACAGATCTGCAGATATTATGTACATAAGCACACAAATGCATGTGAATGAGTATAAACATGCAATTTGACATGCGGGCAGGAGCGGGTGCATGGATTTGAATGCATTGTCCAGTACTAAAGACATGCACTGGGTGACTAATACCACACTATGTGGCTTTGATATGGCTGCTTTATTTGGACCAGTTGGGCATGTCTGTGAGATAATTTTTTGAAACTGGAACCCCTGAGATACTGAGTAAAACTTATCTTTTGTATGGCATGTGTTAATAAAAGAGAAATGTAACCACTTTAGCCCCCGGAATGTACCTGTATGTAGTGAGGTAAAGTGCCTGCAGCTACAGGCATTATCCCTAAACCTTTTTTTTAAAGGCAATGGCCTTTAAATGTAAAAATGTTCCTAGCCGCTAATTAGCGGCTGGATTGAGTTTACAGGTGGTGGGAGGGGGGCTCTCCCATCCCAGCAGGCTGACCAAGGAATAGAATGCCCCCGATCATCTCTATGGCCTAAGAAAACAGAGGCAACAAGTATTTTGTCACTTTTATCACAAGGCATGTTGATAGCAATAAAGTTGATAAAAAAATAAAATAAAAAATTTAAGAGACAGTGTAAAAATATTTTTTTTTTTATAAAAAAATTTAATAAAAAAAAGGTGAAGACCCACGTCGGTCCTGTGCAAATATGTAAACAGCAAACGCACCACACATGTGATGAATAACCCCAAACATCAGAGTAAGAACAAAAATTCTAGCAACAGACTTCCTGTGTAAATATAAATTGGTAACCCACAAAGGATTTAAAGCGTTGCCTATGGATAATAATAATAATAATAATAAGGTTAATGTACCTTAATCTGTTGCCTTTTCACAGGAATATGCAATTTTAAAGAGTGACATGTTTGGTACCTATTTACTCGTCAAAACATCATTTTTTATATTTAGCAAAAAATGGATATTATATTGTGTTTAAGTGCACTAAAATTCATTAAAGTTTATTTTTTCCAAAAAAATGGTCATTTGAAAAACGATTGCATAAATACCGGATGACATAAAAAACTGCAACACCCACCATTTTATACTCTACAGCCTCTTTTTTAAAAAATACAATGCTTGGGGGTTCTAAGTAAAAAGTGTGACAAGTAGCATTTAATGTGCAAATTAAATGAATTACATTTTCATTTACAGATTTACCTCTCTAGCTGTTTGTATAGCATGGCCGTCCTAGCTTGACGGAAGTCATTCCTTATGCTGACCATACACTATACGAAAAATTGGCCAAACCCATTTTCGATAAATGAACATTCGGATAGTGCAAATGATAGTGCCATCATGTACTGACGATAAATCGTTCAGCGGACATAATGATTGCATTTGTTGTTCGTTTTTTTACATATACCTAGTGCAGACAGTTTGGACGAAACAAATTAACCTTTCAATTTATCGTTCATTCGGCAGAAAATTTCCAAACTTGTCCTTAGTTTTTTCGGCTCAAAAACTTCCCAAAATCGATTTTGTGCCCATTAACTGTCCGAAAACCGAACGAACTGTCTAAATGACGGAATTTCGGATGATTTTTTGAATAGTGTATAGCCAGCATTTGATTGACTTCTGTTGAATGAACTAATTGGAAAACCTTTATCGTTCTGTGGCTGGACCCAACTGGCAGCCACTGATCAATGTATTTTGACAGTACTGAGTCTGGCTGTCAGAATACAATGTCCCTGTGAGGGAATTCCTCCATTCCCCTTATTTGTGTGGAAGGAGGAATCTGTTAATCTTATTTTTTTTATCCAGACCACTTGTTGAATGAAAAATAAAGTAATCATCTATGACCAGCTTAAGGAAGTTCACCAGGAAATGGGTAAGAGACCGAAGACAAGGATATGAAAAAGAGAAAGGAGAATTGAAAAAAGATGGACATGTGGAAGGAGAAAAAGCCTAATCTGTTTGTGTTACCACTTACTATAGACTTAACAACATTTCAATGTGGATATCCAGGGATATCCCAAATCTTTTAGGATCCTAGCAACACGTGTTCAGGTGGACTGTATATTAGCTGTGCTTCTACTGCTAGAAAAGTAGGTAAAGTGTTAATTGTCTGTATTTAGAGACCTCAGTCTCGCCTCATAAAATCATTAATCTTTTAGTTAGGTTTAGTTTAGAGCTTACATAAAAATGTATGCACCAATATAGACATTAAAATGACCTTGTTTTATATTTAGGTAAAGATTGGTCTTAAAGCACTAATAAACCCAAAAGCAAACATTTTCATACCTCCCAACATTTTGAGATTGGGAATGAGGGACACCTACTAGCAAAGGTATGTAGGCATAGGACACGCCTCCTGCCACACCCCCTTAAAAGAGAATTAACCAAAAAAAAGTTAATTAAATCCAGAAGGACTTTTTCTAACACTAATATTCCTTTATATTGGCTTATAAAATTTATAAATACACTAATTTAGAAATTGGACAAAAGGTTTAGCACTGGGAAACACATTTTGAAAGATAAAAGTGCATTTTATATACAACTATATAGATCATACCAAAAGGAGGGACAAATGAGGGGGAAAGAGGGACAGAGGGACACTGCTCCAAATCAGGGACAGTCCCTTGAAATCTGGGACAGTTGGGAGCTATGCGTTTTTTATATTGCAGCTTACCAAATCTTAGATGTGGTGGCTGCATTACTATTATTATTTAAGCTTTCTTTCCTTTTTTTACTTCTGGTGATCTGACTAGTTAGTCTGTTGTTTTCCAACAGAACATGAGTGTTGTCAGTGCCCATATAAAGGCAATGAGGGGAGGAGCTATAGGCAGTTAGGGATGGGAGCCAGATACCCCACCAGCATGCAGATATAGTCAGCTATGCAAAGGTCTTGGACAGGGCTGGGGAACAGGGTGAGGTCTTTTATGGTTGGTGGATGCTACAGCGAGTTACAAAGGGCCTTTCAGGCCAAGGCACATGCTCTCTACTGTTATATTCCCCTAGAGGACCTGGGAGAATTGTACAGTAGCCATACAGTATATTTTTAATTATGTTTACACTGTAACTGATGGATTATAACCTTTTTATGTATTTTCAGCATGTAGCGGCAGGCAAGAAATTCCTCTTATGCTATATACTTGCCAGTGCTTTGAAACATTTAATAGTACTAGACAGAATGAAAATATTTTAAGTTTGCCTGTTGTATTCCTTTTGTGTATTACTTTAGTGAATTCAACTGTCAAGTATTCCCTAGTGATTGTTCCAGGATAAAAGATTCAGTCTGCAATAGTATTTTATAGTAGTCCCACAGCTACTTCTATATAAATTACACGTTCACAGTAACTTCAATTTAAGTATTCAAGGTAAAGTTGGTCTACCATGTGATTTAAAAAAATGTAATTGACATTTACTAAACAGCTGAGATGAAGACAGTTTTTTTTTTTTTTTAGATTACTCTGATTTAGTAGATTCAGGTGACAATGGTTATGTGGATCTCCTGGGAAAACAAATGTTTCCTACAAGCTGTATCAAATTATTATACTGGTGGGAACAGTGACGTTTCCCTGATATATAATGTATGTGAACATGAAATTAATGATAAACTGACAATACCATTGATAAGAAGAAGTGATCACAAAACAAATCTAAACATGACTACAGTTCATCTATTAGCTAAAAACAAAAGTCACACATATATATATATATATATATATTTATATTTACTTTAACGTGCTACAGTATAAGCAAAAGGAAAATAGTTGCAAGTACAAGATTGCCTGAGTTTTAATATATCATTAACCACTTCAATACCCGCGTATTGTAATATGACGCCCACAGATGGGATCTCCCACCCTGGGTGGGCGTCATATGACGTCCTCTCATTCCCGGCCATCTAGGGGGTGCGCGCCGTGCCGCGATTGCCCGGAAACACAGCAGGACCGTGGATCTGTGTGTGTAAACACACAGATCCACGTCCTGCCAGAGGAGAGGAGATCGATGGTGTGTTCTCAGTACAGAGGAACACCGATCGGTCTCCTCCCCTTGTGAGTCCCCTCCCCCACAGTTAGAATCACTCCCAGGGAACATAATTAACCCCTGCAGCGCCCCTAGTGTTAACCACTTCCCTGCCAGTCACATTTACACAGTAATCAGTGCAATTTTATAGCACCGATCGCTGTGTAAATGTGAATGGTCCCAAAAATGTGTCAAAAGTGTCCGATGTGTCCGTCACAATGTTGCAGTCACTAAAAAAAATGCAGATCACCGCCGTTACTAGTAAAAATGCCATAAATCTATCCCCTATTTTGTAGACGCTATAACTTTTGCGCAAACCTATCAATATAAGCTTATTGTGATTTTTTTACCAAAAATATGTAGAATACGTATCGGCCTAAACTGAGGAAAGAAATTTTATTTTTTTTAAAATGGGATATTTATTATAGCAAAAAGTTAAAAATATTGTGTTTTTTTCAAAATTGTCGCTCTTCTTTTGTTTATAGCGCAAAAAATTAAAACCGCAGAGGTGATCAACTACCACCAAAATAAAGCTCTATTGGTGGGAAAAAAAGGACATCAATTTTGTTTGGGTGCAACTTCGCACGACCGCGCAATTGTCAGTTAAATTGACGCAGTGCCGAATTGCAAAAAGTGCTCTGGTAAGGAAGGGGGTAAAATCCTCTGGGGCTGAAGGGGTTAATATTTAAAATTCCATTTGTTTTAGGACATTTTCCTTTTCACTTAATTGTAAGAATTTCTGTTGAAGGTACGGTCACACTCGCCTGTTCCATGGTCCATCACCAAGTCTGTCTTTGTGTGCAGCCACCAGCTTTCTGCTTCCCCTGGGAATGCAGTCAATCATAGAGGGGGCGCTGTCTTCAAAGGCTAGCATGCGGGTTGCTCAGTGTTCAAGCAATGCATTCACATACTAGCAGCCAAACCCTATGTGCTTCCATGTGACTTGTCTTATATTCCCCTCCTGCTATTGTCTCTATGACCTCTAATGTTTCCAGTGTCTGTTAAAGCTGAACTCAAACTTTATTTTCACTAGAACTAAATGGAATGATCAGTCCCAGCATACCTCTGTACCATGTTGCTCTGTTGTCTGCAGATCATCTAATATTGTTGAGGCTTTGTACCATGTGATACTCAGTATCGTCTGGATCGCTGAGCAGATGTGTCCTTTCTATGTTGAGACCACTCTGCTGTCTCCCACACCGTCCTGTCCCCTCCCCAATGCGTGTCAATACCGGGAATATGACATGTCTTCCTCAGGGGTTATTCTATTGGATGGCTGTGGTGTCAATCATTTTATAGTGTAATTGCGGCCATTTTCTTGTGGACCTTGGAGACACTCTATTGTTTAACGTGTGATCGTGGACATTTTTGTATTACATGGCGCTCTATTCTTCCCATATTTACCTACTAGCGTCACATCGCTGTTACAGAATCTAATCATACCAGAGGAGTGGCAGCTACTTTGGCAACTATGTTCCAGAATCCTGTAAACTTACTAGTAAAAATGACATCCCAATATGGGATCAAAACTACGGGAAAAACCTTCAATACACTCTAATATTAAACTCAGGATGGTGTGTAAAAGAGGACACATCATTAACAGCACTACCAATGAATCGCTTGAACTGCCACTGTGTCAATCACACAGCATAATCACACCGCATGGCATCTTATGAATATCACTGCTGGTACATGAAATAATTGTTAATTTTGTAAAGCACTGCACAAACTTTTGGAGCTATATAAATCCTGTATAATGATAAAAAAAAAATAACATAACATAGCTGCAATTAATTAATTCAAAAACAGCACTATTTCATCAGACAAGATTGCTCTAAATATTACATATGCCCTGTGAAAACCTCCTTGAATCTGGTATAAGAATTTTTCTCTGGTTGTTTCTGAAAATGTCATGGCAAGGATCAATTCCATTCTAAATGAACTTTCATCTTATGCATTTAGAGGTTTGTACAAAAGCAAAGAAAGTAAACTAGAAGTTTCAGCATCCAATATAACTAATTACTTGTGGTCTCTTCATCAGCTATATCATAAGATGAAAGACAAAAAAAAAGATATTAAAAAGATGAATAGAAATGGAAATCAAGCCAAATAACAAATAATGTAATATTGTACGTTACAATGTGACATCCTGCAATATTTTAAAATGAATCATCATACTATAAACAATGCTCCTCATTGATCACTTTGGCATAGTCAACCATGAAAAAAACCTTGCTGCTGGCTGTAAACAGAAGATACTGTAATTGTTGTAGTAAAAGAAACCTGTGCTAAAAGAAATATGTAGGCTAATATTGCTGATCTCTGTATATGCTAGTCGTCTGGTTGTCATACTGATCCAGTTGATTTGAAACCACTAAACAGTACTGTGCAAAGTTTTTTAGACAGGTGTGAAGAAATGCTGTAAAGTAAATAAGAATTCATTCAAAAATATACATTTTAATTGTTTATTTCTATCAATTTACAAGATGCAAAGTGAGCGACCAGAAGAAAAAGCTAAATCAAATCAATACTTGGTGTGACTACCCTTTGGCTTCAAACCAGCATCAATTGTTACACTTTATACACTTGCACAAAGTTAGGGATTTTGTAGGATAAGGCCGGGTTCACTGGACACATGCTCCGACTTTGGGAGCATCATGACATGTGTCAATTAATGGTTCCCTATGAGAGCTGTCTAAACTGGTCTGACACGTAAAAGTCGTAAAAAGGTTCCTGCACTACTTTGGTCTGACTTTGGTCCTACGTCTTCAGCCCACTGAATATCATTAAAGTTGGATCCTTGTCCTAACCATCCTAACCATCCGACTTGTGACATCCGACATGGTGATTACAGCAGCAGTAAAAGGAATTTATGTCACACTGGGATTGTTTTGATTGGTCAAAGGACAAGTCAGACTATCACAAAGTTGGATCAAAGTAGTTCATTCAAGTCGGATGGATGTAGGGCCGATGTAGGATAGATGTCGCAGAGCAAATTAGTATGACAGTCGTACGACTGTCGTGAAGTATCAGTGTGAACCCAGCCTCAAAGTTGGAGAAAAATCTTATCATGTTCATTCAAGTCGGATGGGAGTAGGACCAAAGTAGGACCGATGTAGGATGACAGTCATACAACAGTCGTGTCGTACCAGTGTGAACCCAGCCTTAAAGTCAGGTGTATAATTAACTAATTATATCAAGCAGGTGCTAATGATCATTCATTTCATATGTAGGGTGAAACATAATCATTAACTGAAACAGAAACAGCTGTGTAGGCTTAAAACTGGGTTAGGTACATCCAAACTCTGCTCCTAAGATGGGGTTGTGGAAGACAGTTTCATGTTACAGGTCATACACCATGGCAGACCAGGTTGTTATATTGCATCAGCAAGGTCTCTCCCAGGCAAAGATTTCAAATCAGACTGGGGTTTCAAGATGTGTTCCACCCAAGCCCTTTTGAAGACACACAAAGACACATCATGCTTACTTCCATTCAACATTGGAAGATGTTAAGCAGTACCATTAGCACAGAACTGGTGGAAACCAGTAGGACCAAGATAAACCCATCTACTGTCTGAAGAAGTCTGGCCAGAAGTAGTCTTCATAGAAGAATTGGAGCTTAAAGCTATACCTCCAACATGGAAACTAGGCTAAATGACTCAACTATGCTCAAAAACATAGGAACGATAGTTGTTCTGACCAAAAAGTGAATCTAGAACCCTGTTCTGCATAATTGTTTTGGTCAGTGGTTTCGAACCAATTGGATCAGCATGACAAACAGTTGACTATCATACAGGTCCATCTCAAAAAAAATTTGAATATCAAAAAGTAAATGTATTTCAGTAAATCAATTCAAAAAGTGAAACTCATATTTTATATAGACGTGTTACACACATAGTGATATATTTCAAGCATTTCTTTCTTTTAATTTTGATGATTATGGCTTACAGCTACTGAAAGCCCAAAGTTCAGTATCTCAAAAATCAGAATATTACATAAAACCAATAATAAAAAAGGATTTTTAATACAGAAATGTTGACTTACTGAAAAGTATGTCCATGTACAGTATAGTATGCACTCTATAGTTGGTAAGGGCTCCTTTTGCATGAATTACTGCATCAATGTGGCGTGGTGGTGATCAGCCTGTAGCACTGCTGAGATGTTATGGAAGCCCAGGTTGCTTTGATAGCAGCCTTCAGCCTGTCTGCCATTTTAGTCTACATATTCCTTCAATTCCTTCAATTATCCACAGTTTACAGCCAGCAGCAAGTTATTTTTTCATGGTTAACTGCAATGAAGTGATCAAGAGGCATTGTTTATAGTATGATGATTCATTTTAAAATATTGGATCACTGGATCACACTGTATCGTGCAATATTAAATTTTTAGTTATTAGGTTTGTTTTTCATTGCTATACACCTTTTTACTATATGAAAGTGGTTGTAAACCCTTACACACCACTTTGTGTATCTTCTAAACTTGCACAGTTTAGGAGATATTCACTGGATCAGCATGTGCCGACGTCATTGGCACATGCGCATTGAAGAAACATCTCACTCGTGCTGTTTCTTCAGCTGCTGTGCCGTTACCGGCGGCTCACACACGCATGCGCGGGAGTGACGTCATTGCAGCTTCGGACAATCACAGCGCTGGAGCCCCCAATACCTGGAAATAGCTCCGGGAGACATGTCGCCAGCCACAGCAATGTGCCGGGACCGCTGCGGGGGCTTCGATCTAAGGTAAGTATTTCATAATGAGCTAGTATGCTATGCATACTAGCTCATTATGCCTTTGTCTCGCAGGATTTTTTTTTCACGGGTTTACATATATATGACTATAAAGATGCTTAAACTGCCCCACCTACAAAAGCATCACTCTGCGCCCTGGGCGATTAATTCCTATGTCACCTGTGTAGTTATATATGCAACAAAATAAATACACTCTGTAAAAGCAGCCACTTAAAATGTAAAACTTAAATATAAATGCAATACTGAAAAAAATCTAAACCATATAGTCTTTTAAAATATTGCAGCAGCGCTCTTGTCAAATCCTATTTAATGACAAGCTTTCATATATAGTTCATATGTGAGTAAAGATGAAAATGAAGGAGATCTATTGTAGCTTATGCTGTGATCTGTAGAGAGCAACTTCCACCATACACTCCACCGCGTGAGGGAATTCTCCACTCCACCGCTCCAATGAACACTTCCACCAGATGTCAGTCGTGTTGTATAGGGCTCCAGTAAACCATGTGAAAGGAATAACATATCCACCTAGTATAGTACTGCTTAAAAAGTTTTCTTAATCAAAAACCCCCCTTTACAAAATATGCGTACCAAATGTAAATTAAAATTATGTGAAAAGTAAAGTGTATTGTGCCTGTATGTTTCCTGTGCACTTTACTTTTGGCTTCATTTTAATTTACATTTGGTACGCATATTTTGTAAAGGGTTTTTTTTGATGAATTTAGTGTATGGTGGAAGGTGGAAGTTGCTCTCTACAGATCACAGCATAAGCTACAATAGATCGCCTTTGTTTCCATCTTTACTCACATATAAAAGCTTGTCATTAAATAGGATTTGACAAGAGCGCTGCTGCCATATTTTAAAAGACTATATCGTTTAGATTTTTTTCAGTATTGCATATATATATATATATATATATATTTATATATATATATATATATATATATATATATTCTAAATATATGCCAAAGTATCTAAAAATATTCTGAAAACGACTTCCAAAATGAATGCTAGTTTAACCACTTCCCGACCGCCCCCTGTATATTTACGTCGGCAGAATGGCACGTACAGGCAGAATCACGTACCTGTACGTGACATTCTTCCGGCGGTTGGGGGGTCCGATCGGACCCCCCTCCGCCGGCGGGGACGGTCGGGATCGCTTCAGGAGCGATCCGGGACGAGGGGACGGCCAGTGGTTTCTGGCCCCCCCTCGCGATCGCTCCTGGCCAATGAAAAACTTCCCCTTCCTGTCTATTGTATAGACAGGAAGGCGGAAGTGATGTCACGCTCGGTGCGCCGGTCTATGTGACCGGAGACGCCGAGCGGCGAACATGTACAGGTTAGTGCACAACACTACACTGACACCAGTACAGTTAGGCACATATTCCACCCCCCTCACCCCCTGATCACCCCCCAATCACCCCCTCCCCCCCCAGTCACAGTGTCACTAATTGCAGTGATCATTTATTTACTGATCACTGCATTTAGTGACAGTGTGACTGTAATAACTGTCAGGGCAGTTAGTTTTAGGTCCAAGGTAGCCCCCTACCCCCCCCTAATAAAGTTTAACCCCTTGATTGCCCCCCAGGTAACCCTTTCACCCCCTTTTGCCAGTGTCACTAACGATCGTTTTTCTGATCGCTGTATTAGTGTCACTGCTGTCGCTAGGTAACCATTTTTTTTTTTAGGTAACCGCCATGTTTATATAGGTTCATAAATAGTTTATAGGTCAGGTACCCCCATATACCCCCATATAAATAAATAAAGGTTTTAACCCCCTGATTGCCCCTAGAGTTAACCCTTTCACCAGTGATCACTGTATAAGTCACTGGTGACGCTGGTTAGCCAGTTAGTTATTTTGTTATTTAGGTTCCCCGTCAGGTTTTTATATAGCGTCAGGTACCCCCATATATTACCTAATAAAGGTTTTAACCCCCTGATTGCCCCTAGTTAACCCTTTCACCCCCTTTTGCCAGTGTCACTAAGCGATCGTTTTTCTGATCGCTGCATTAGTGTCGCTAGGTAACCATTTTTTTTTTTTTAGGTAACCGCCATGTTTATATAGGTTCATAAATAGGTTTATAGGTCAGGTACCCCCATATTACAACCTAAATAAAGGTTTTAACCCCCTGATTGCCCCTAGAGTTAACCCTTTCACCAGTGATCACTGTATAACTGTCACTGGTGACGCTGGTTAGCCAGTTAGTTATTTCGTTATTTAGGTTCCCCGTCAGGTTTTTATATAGCGTCAGGTACCCCCATATATTACCTAATAAAGGTTTAACCCCCTGATTGCCCCTAGTTAACCCTTTCACCCCCTTTTGCCAGTGTCACTAAGCGATCGTTTTTCTGATCGCTGCATTAGTGTCGCTAGGTAACCAGTTTTTTTTTTGTATTACTGTTACGGGTGACGCTGGTTAGTTAGCTTGTTTTTTATACTGTCAGGGCACCCGCCATTTATTACCCAATAACGGTTTAACCCCCTGATCGCCCGGCGGGTGATATCAATTAGGTTTTAGGGTCAAATAAGGTCTGCGTCGCCCCAGGTTAGTGCCAGTACCGCAAACACCCACGCGCAAAGCATACACCTCCCTTAGTGGCACAGTATCTGAACAGATCGATATCTGATCTGATCAGATCTATACTAGCGTCCCAGCAGTTTAGGGTTCCAAAAAAAACCGCATTGTTAGCGGGATCAGCCCAGATACCTGCTAGCACCTGCGTTTTCCCCCTCCGCCCAGCCCAGCCCACCCAAGTGCAGTATCGATCGATCACTGTCACTTACAAAACACTAAGCACACATAACTGCAGCGTTCGCAGAGTCAGGCCTGATCCCTGCGATCGCTAACAGTTTTTTTGTGGTAGCGTTTTGATTCAGTCGCTTCAGTCAGGAGCTTTTTTACCTGTGAATCTCAAAAAAAAAAAAAAAAATAAAATAGTTGTCGTTTTATTGTTCTCTCTCTCACTCTATTCTCTCTCTATTGTTGCTCTTTTTTTTACTCCATTCTATTCTGCAATGTTTTATTATGTTTTATCATGTTTTATCATGCTTGCTTTTCAGGTATGTAATTTTGTTTACTGTGTTTTAGTGTTGAGCATTTTTTTGTTTTCAGGTGCGCCATTCAGTTGCAACGCGGATTTATTTATCTTGACAGCAACAGCGTTTGCTCCCACGATACATAAAGCCGCGACTCCAACGCTGTAGGAGGTGATTTCACCACCACAGTTAAAAAAAGAGCATATATGCCGAAGCATGGGGGCAGCAGGGGGGGAGGAGCGATTGGCTCCTAATGCCACGTACATACGGTCGAAATTCCGACCGTGTGTACACGGCATAACTTTTGCGGGAGGATGCCCCCATGCATCGGCATATATAAATGGTGCATGTATGCCCATCATTAGAAGTGGGTGGATGAAGGGAGGTATTCTAATGGTGGGCATACCCACCAATCAATCTCTTTTTTTCGTTCAGCCAAGAGGCTGCATGAAAAAAAAAAGATTACAATATATGTCCAGTATGTTGCTGGACTTTGAATGGTTATACCAGAATGATGCCTGCAGGTTTAGGTATCATCTTGGTATCATTCTTTTCAGCCAGTGATCGGCTTTCATGTAAAAGCAATTCTAGCAGGTAATTAGCCTCTAGACTGCTTTTACAAGCAGTGGGAGGGAATGTCCCCCCTCCCGGATATAAAACCGCGCCATTGGGAAATTGGGAAAGCATTTTATCACACCAATCTTGGTGTGGTCAGATGCTTTGAGGGCAGAGGAAAGATCTAGGGTCTAATAGACCCCAATTTTTTCAAAAAAAGAGTACCTGTCACTGCCTATTGCTATCATAGGGGATATTTACATTCCCTGAGATAACAATAAAAATCATAACAAAGAAAAAAAATGGAAGGAACAGTTTAAAAATAAAATAAAAAAGCTAAATAAATTAAAAAAAAAACAAAAAAAAAAAAAAAAAAGCACCCCTGCCCCCCCTTCTCTTGCGCAAAGGCGTACACAAGCGTTGGTCTGGCGTCATATGTAAACAGCAATTGCACCATGCATGTGAGGTATCACCGCGAAGGTCAGATCGAGGGCAGTAATTTTAGCAGTAGACCTCCTCCGTGAATCTAATGTGGTATCATGTAAAGGCTTTTAAAGGCTTTTAAAAATGTATGTAGTTTGTCGCCACTGCGTGTTTGTGCGCAATTTTAAAGCATGTCGTGTTTGGTATCCATGTACTCGGCCTAAGATCATATTTTTTATTTCATCAAAAATTTGAGCAATATAGTGTGTTTTAGTGCATTAAAATAAAAAAAAGTGTATTTTTTCCACAAAAAATGCGTTTGAAAAATCGCTGCGCAAATACTGTGTGTGGAAAAAAAAAATGCAACACCCACCATTTTAATCTGTAGGGCCTTTGCTTTAACAATATATATAGTGTTTGGGGGTTCAACGTAATTTTCTTGCAAAAAAAAAAAATATGTTTTCATGTAAACAAAAAGTGTCAGAAAGGGCTTTGTCTACAAGTGGTTAGAAGAGTGGGTGACGTGTGACATAGGCTTCTAAATGTTGTGCATAAAATGCCAGGACAGTTCAAACCCCCCCAAATGACCCCATTTTGGAAAGTAGACACCCCAAGCTATTTGATGAGAGCAATGTTGAGCCCATTAAATATTTTTTTTTTTTGTCCCAAGAGATTGAATAATGAAAAAAAAAAATATATATATATTTTTTTACAAAAAGTTGTCACTAAATGATATATTGCTCAAACATGTCATGGGCATATGTGGAAATACACCCCAAAATACATTCTGTTGCTTCTCCTGAGTACGGGGATACCACATGTGTGGGACTTTTTGGGAGCCTAGCTGCGTACGGAACCCCAAAAACCAATCACCGCCTTCAGGCTTTCTAAGGGTGTAATTTTTTTATTTCACTTCTCACTGCCAATCACAGTTTCGGAGGCCATGGAATGCCCAGATGGCATAAAACCCCCCAAAATGACCCCATTTTGGAAAGTAGACACCCCAAGCTATTTGCTGAGAGGTATTGTGAGTATTTTGCAGATGTCGCTTTTTGTCACAAAGTTTTGAAAATTGAAAAAAAAAAAAAAAATTTTTTTTTCTTTACTTTCTTCATTTTCAAAAACAAATGAGAGCTGTAAAATACTCACCATGCCTCTCAACAAATAGCTTGGGGTGTCTACTTTCCAAAATGGGGTCATTTGGGGGGGTTTGTGCTATTTTGGCATTTTATGGCCTTCGAAACGGTGATAGGTAGTGAGGAGTGAAATCAAAAATTTGCACCCTTAGAAATCCTGAAGGCGGTGCTTGGGTTTCGGGGCCCCGTACGCGGCTAGGCTCCCAAAAAGTCCCACACATGTGGTATCCCCATACTCAGGAGAAGCAGCAAAATGTATTTTGGGGTGCAATTCCACATATAACTATGGCATGTGTGAGCAATATATCATTTAGTGACAACTTTTTGAAAAAAAAAAAAATCTTTTTTATTTTTGTCTTTATTCAATCACTTGGGACTAAAAAAAAAAATATTCAATGGGCTCAACATGCCTCTCAGCAAATAGCTTGGGGTGTCTACTTTCCAAAATGGGGTCATTTGGGGGGGTTTTGTACTTCTCTGCCATTTTAGCACCTCAAGAAATGAAATAGGCAGTCATAAATTAAAAGCGGTGTAAATTCCAGAAAATGTACTCTAGTTTGTAGACGCTATAACTTTTGCGCAAACCAATAAATATACGCTTATTGGCATTTTTTTTACTAAAGACATGTGGCTGAATACATTTTGGCCCAAATGTTTGACTAAAATTGAGTTTATTAGATTTTTTTTTATAACAAAAAGTAGAAAATCTCTTTTTTTTTCAAAATTTTCGCTCTTTTTCCGTTTATATCTCAAAAAATAAAAATCACAGAGGCAATCAAATACCATCAAAAGAAAGCTCTATTTGTGGGAAGAAAAGGACGCAAATTTCGTTTGGTTACAAAATTGCATGACCGCGCAATTACCAGTTAAAGTAGTGCAGTGCGAAATTGAAAAAAGACCTCTGGTCCTTTGGCTGCCAAATGGTCCGGGGCTGAAGTGGTTAAAAGGTTTATAAAGCCTAAACAGGTTTTGAAAGTGGAGTGATTATAAAGTGCAGTTTCTAAAATGAATATAACACATGAAACATGTCTTCTGACAACAGGTATACTTTATTCAATTTGAATGCAGGTGTAAATATACTATTTTAACCCCCCTGGCGTTAATCCCGAGTCTGGCTCGGGTTGAGTTTTTTCTACCAGGAGCGGTAACCCCGAGCCAGATTCGGGCTTGCGTTGCAGGATACAGGGGGAAGTTACTTACCTTATCCCCTGGATCCTGCAATGTCTCCCCGCTGTGTGTGCGAGCCCTCCGCTCGCTCGATTCACACAGTGCCCGAGTGCCGCTGATCTCCAGTCCCTGTGACGTTCCGACGGCGCCAAATTCAAAAAAGTTTAAAAACACAATACACATACAGTACTGTAATCTTACAGATTACAGTACTGTATACAAAAAATACACATCCCCTTTGTCCCTAGTGGTCTGCCCAGTGCCCTGCATGTCATTTTATATAATAAAAAGATTTTTTTTCTGCCTGGAAACTGGAGATTGTCCATAGCAACCAAAAAGTGTCCTTTTATGTCAAAAGTGGTTTTAGACCAGCTAGAAAACACCGATAAAAAATTTGAATCACAATTTATCATCAAACACTAAATTTAATGACAGCAACTATTCTGCAACTGAGCAAATTTCAGTGTTTTTGATTTGATTACATTATTGAATAATTTTTATATATATTTTTATTATATTATAATTTATGATTTTGTGTTTCAAACTTTATCATACCTGGGATGTCTACTAGACTCTGGTTCGGACAGATTTAAATGAGTTATTCATAAGAATTGCATGCCTACAATATAAAAACGCCAAATTTCCATGCAAAATAAATGTACCGCTTTCAGCACAAAATTCCAGACAGAATCATAGCGCCAGGGAGGTTAAATGACAGAGGCACTTATAGTTTATACATCAAAAATCATTATAGAATGAAACTCTATGGAATTACAGGGCCTATGCACAGACTCCTTCCCTAGTTGCTCAGTCAGTTGATCATGAAGAGGCTGCAAGCACCAAACTTAGAATAGGGAACCGCTGAAGAAACAATATGTGTCCCCGTCTTCATGCATGACTAGATATATTTGTCAGTTGGACCGGACACAGATTCCTACTGGCCATTCCCCATGTAACAAGCTGAATGTAAAACACAGAACACCTCCATCCATACCATACATGGCTAAAATGGCTAAATGATCATCTTGTTGATCTATGTATTTGCTTAGTGTAAGCACACTCACTGTGCCCTATTACGCATAAGGCGACTTTGGATAGGCAACGATTAAACAATAATGATTCAATACTAGGATTCATCATTTTTCCACTATGATTAAAAAAAGATTTATTGATGTGTGTTTATATACTTGGAATATATGAATACTTTTGACAAAAAAAGAAAATCTGTATGTTCAGCAAGTTCTCCATGAACTGTACATGTGGAAAATTCTTGATGAAAGATGACAAAATAGATCTCCAAGGCTCAGGGCCAGTGCTACCACTAGGCAAACTAGACAGGTGCCTAGGGCGCACTGGTTTCTACTCTCTTCTTTCTGCAGCAATCAACTGAGTCTCAGCATCAGCAGGCAGCAGCTCTGTTCGCACATAGTGTCAGAGGTGCAGTGGCGGTAGAGGACTGTGTCTGTGTTCCGAGTCCCAAATGAATGGAAGGAAGCAAACATTCATTGATGGGCACTGGTAGGCTGCATTTGATGGGCGCTGGTGAGGCTGCATTTGATAGGTGCTGGTGAGGCTGCATTTGGTGGGAACTGGTGAGGCTGCATTTGATGGGAACTGGTGAGGCTGCATTTGATGAGCACTTCATTAAAAAGGTGGGGTATACATGGGCTTTCTATTGACACCCGCAGCGGTTCGCAGAGGGCAGTGTGAACTGGCTGAGAGGGACATACAATGCGGGACCCCGCACAGGTCACACAGGTTCCAGCAACGCATATGTGTGAACCCAGCCTTAGAGTTTTTTTTACTGGAGATAATAATCACTTTACATCCTTAAAGAGCAGTTTGATATTAAATGGAAAATGATCTGACTTAAAGTCCATGCTGAGACAATAGTTTGCTGGTGAGATTGAGCCTTGTTTTGCTTATGAGGGGACTTCCTACTACATACAGTTGAGTTGACTCTACTTATAATTAAATTATAGCCTACTTAAAGTGGTTGCACTTGTGATAAAACATGTAAGCCCCTCTATTACATGAAGATTTAATGTGCAGTATCTATAGTTATTTTTTTTAAATATTCTGCAAAATACCTTACTTTACAGCACCCCTGAACGCTCATTTGACTTTCTGGCGCTCTGCCTCCTCGATCTGAGCACTACAGTGGGAGGGGCTGTGTTTCCCCGCTGACCTCAACCGGGAGGAGAGGAGGAGAGGAGGAGAGTGGCGGGAGTTCACGTGAGTGCCCAGCAGTGTTGTAAAGAAGGTATTTTGCAGAATAATTTTTAAAAACTGCAGATACTGCACATTAAGTCTTCATGTAGGAGAGGGGATTAAATGTTTTTTCACTAGTAACAATACATCTTCAGCGGCGAGGGGGGAGGGGTTGGGAGGAGATATCTGACACACAGACTGAGCTGACAGGCAGGGAGAGAGAGGAGAGCAGCGGGATGACTGAGGCACGTAAATTGACCACAGTATCATGGATCAGCAGCCGTGATTACCGTGGTCAGTTTACATAGGGGGACAGAGGAACAGGCAGGATCAACCAGGTTTTTTAAAGCATACAAAGGGACAAATGACACCACACAAGCACTATGTGGTTTTATATGTGTTAAAGGAACAGGGTCTTTTTTTTTTACAACCACTTTAGAGCTAGGCTAAATGAATGTCAGGATTTGCAACAGAATTCACTTATGCAATGCTCTTTTGAAGAAATTATTTAAGAAGTGTATAGCCCTATGGTCATTATGTTTTACAGAAGTCAAAGTAACTGTAGCTTATTCTTGAAGGAATCAGACTTAGAATAAAATATTTTATTCAGTATGGTCATCCTTGAAGACTGAAGTGCAATGTCCAATAACAAAAATAGGAATCTAGTGTCTCTGCATGTAATGGTTTCTAGCCATTAGTCAAAATCACCTTAGCTTTCAAGGTGCATTCGTGTCAGGCAACATGACCTCCTACTTGTTGATTATCACAAGGACTTGTAACAAAAGAGGTAGTACACAGAGAATCACAGTGGATGTGTTTGTTTCATGTTGTGACCTCCTGCAATCTATCTATTCTGAACATTTTAAAGGCAGATTTCAAGTACTTTTAATGTATACATTTATGGAGGAGGCTAAAAATACAGTTCTTATAATTCATGCTTTTACACGTCTACTATACCTACAAAATGATTAACTAACAGGCAAATCAAGGTTAGTATTTCTTTTGTCTGCTGGTATTGGTATTGAGCAAGAATTTCATTTTTTTCATTACTTAATTTTTTTTTTTTCAGAATTAAAACAGTCAATGCTATAGAGCAGTAAGAAACATTTCACTGAATGCTAATTAAATTAACATTTGCAAATTACGTTTGTTAGTGAAGACAGACACTGTGAAGCACCCTTTTACTAATTGCTGCACAAACAAGCATTTTTGTTTATTTTTTAACTACTTAGATAAATAAAGCGTCCAGCTTATCGGCTATTCTATTTTTTTGATTTGCATATCTCAGAAGTATTTTGCACCAGTAAGCAAATGAATGGAAAATGTGTCTATAATCACTTCTCTACTGACTTAATAAAATAGAGATCACTTATAAATGTAACATACATAATGACTCCTTTACGATGCCTATTGATTTTAAATACATAATTACTGATGTCCTCAGTTTGCATTGCTCAATTTTCTTGCCTTTTCTTAGTTGCCTCTGTATATTTGTTATTAAGAATGAGCCAAAAACCCCAGGTTCGGATCGCACCAGAACATCCGAACAGGCAAAAAACTTGGACGAACACAGGAACACCGTTAAAATCTATGAGACACGAACATGAAAAATCAAAAGTGCTAATTTTAAACGCTATTTCAAGTTATTGTCATAAAAATTGTTTGGAGACCCGGGTCCTGCCCCAGGGGACATGTATCATTGCAATCATTTTTTTTTTTAAACTAACATTTTTTCGGGAGCAGTGATTTTTTTTAATGCTTAAAGTGAAACAATAAAAATTAAATATTCCTTTAAATATCATGCCTGGGGAGTGTCTATAGTATGCCTGCAAAGTGGCAGATTTTTCCCATATTTACAACAGTACCGCAGCAAAATTTAATTTCTAAAAGAAAAATTGTCATTTAAAACTGATTGTGGCTGTAATGAATTGTCGGGTCTCGGCAATATAGATAAAACTCATTGAAAAAAAAGGGCATGCCCCCCCCCCCCCCTAGTCCATTACCAGGCCCTTTGGCTCTGTTATGAATATTAAGGGGAACCTCAAACCAAAATTAAGAAAAAATTGCATTGGGGTCCCCCCAAAATCCATACCAGGCCCTTCAGGTCTGATATGGAAATTAGGGGAACCCTGCACCAAATAAAAAAAAAATGGCGTTGGGGCCCCCTCCAAAATACATACAAGATCCTTCAGGTCTGGTATGGATTTTAAGAGGAATCCTGCGTCAAAATAAAAAAATTAAATAATGGCATAGGGGTCCCCCCAAAATCCATACCAGACCCTTATCTGAGCGCGCAACCTGGCAGGCCGCAGGAAAAGAGGGGGGACTCCTGAACCGTACCAGGCCACATGCCCTCAACATGGGAAGGGTGCTTTGTGGTCTGACCGCAAAGCACCTTGTCCCCATGTTGATGGGGACAAGGGCCTCATCCCCACAACCCTTGCCCGGTGGTTGTGGGGGTATGCGAGCGGGGGGCTTATTGGAATCCAGAAGCCCCCTTTAACAAGGGGACCCCCAGATCTGCCCCCCATGTTAATTGGTAACGGGTACATTGTACCCCTACCATTTCACAAAAAAAAGTGTCAAAAATGGTAATAAAGAGAGACAGCTTGGGACAAGTCCTTTATTAAAAAATAAAAATGTCCAGCGATGTAAATTCATGCCCGTGGCATCCGAGGGGGCGGGTCACCCATTTACATCACCAGGTGGCTCCGCCCTCAGCTATATAACAGCTGTCACCCAGAAGAAGCATCACTCGGTGGGAGCCTCCCATGGAGGTGGAGGTGTTGCAGCTTTTTTTTTCTTTTTCGGTCCATCGGGTGGCGTGAATTTACATCGCTGGACATTTTTCTTTTTTTAATAAAGGACTTGTCCCAAGCTGTCTTTTGTGAAATGGTAGGGGTACAATGTACCCCGTTACCAATTCACATAGGGGGGGCCAGGATCTGGGGGTCCCCTTGTTAAAGTGGGCTTCCAAATTCCGATAAGTCCCCCGCTCGCATACCCCCACAACCACCGGGAAAGGGTTGTGGGGATGAGTCCTTTTTCCCTATCAACATGGGGACAAGGTGCTTTGGGGTCAGACCCCCAAAGCACCCTCCCCATGTTGAGGGCATGTGGCGGGTATGGTTCAGGAGGGGGGGCGCTCTCGCACCCCCCTCTTTTCCTGCAGCCTGCCAGGTTGCATGCTCGGATAAGGGTCTGGTATGGATTTTGGGGGGACCCCTATACTATTTTTTTTAATTTTGGCGCGGGGTTCCCCTTAATTTCAATAGCAGACCTGAAGGGCCTGGTATGGATTTTTGGATTTTGGGGGGACCCCACACAATTTTTTTTTTTATTTTGGTTCGGGTCCCCCTTAATCGTCTGGGGGGGGAAACCCATGCCCTTTTTTTCAATGAGTTTTATCTATATTGCCAAGATCCGACTATTCATTACAGCCGAGATCAGTTTTAAATGACAATTTTTCCTTTAGAAATTAAATTTTGCTGTGGTACTGTTCTAAACACGGGAAAAATGTGCCACTTTACAGGCATATTATAGACACCCCCCAGGCATGATATTTAAAGGAATATTTAATTTTTATTGTTTCACTTTAAGCATTAAAAAAAATCCCTGCTCCCGAAAAAACAGTTTTAAACCGTTTTTAAAACTTTTTTTTTAACACAGAAAAACGCTAATAAACACTAAAAAACGCCATTGCAAAAAATTTTGAAAAACTCACTGCAAAGCTACTGGCATTTTTATAACATTATTTTAATGTCCAGTGTGCATGAGGCCTTACAGTTATCTAAAGAAATGATCTGCTGTACATTTTCTTTATATAAATCCACGTTAAGGCTACTTTCACACTGAGGCGCTTTACAGGTGCTATATCGCTAAAAATAGCGCCTGTAAAGTGCCTCTCCTGTTACTCCAGTGTAAAAGCCTGAGTGCTTTCACACTGGAGCGGTGCGCTGGCAGGATGCTAAAAAAAGTCCTGCAAGCAGCATCTTTGTATACACCACTCCTAAAGCGCCCCTGCCCATTGAAATCAATGGGCAGCGCTGGCAAAGCGCCTCTGCAGCTGCACTTTGTGGGTGCTTAACCCTTTTTCAGCTGCCAGTGGGGGTTAAAATCGCCCCACTAGCGGCCGAAAAGCGCCGCTAAAACTACGGTACAGCGCTGCTAAAAATATCGTCAATGCCCCAGCGCCTCAGTGTGAAAGTGCTGTCAGTATGTTGAGTAACCTGTCTTAGGTAATATACTGTAGGTGGCAGTACTGAGTTACTGACCCTTCTCTCATCCCCAAAGATCTGTGATGTAGAGAGTGACTAGAATAGACTGGACAATTTACTTCCCTTCTATCTATACATGTTATGAGGCTTGGAAAGGCCATCTAAGGTTTTTAGAAACAACTGATGGCAGAAAAAGATGAAAGGTTACTAACTGTTCAGCAATTGGCTTGTGTCTTTTTTTTCTGGCATCATAACAATAACAAATAATGAAAAGCGTGCATGACCAGGTGTACAAGAAAATTTAAGTAAGTCTTTGTGGACTAAAGTGCCACTTTACTTTCATTATTAAATAAGTGGCACATCCAAACATAGTTAATAAACTGCTAAAAAAATAACCACAGACCCCAAACCATGGCTTACCCTGATCAGCATTGCTCTAGCCAAAAGAGGTTTCTGGCTCTTTAGCACATAGAAGTGTCTACATAAAATAAGTACATTAAAAGAGAACAATATTGCTACTGAGAAATTAGCCACTTTTTTATACTTTTTTATACCCCCTACCAATGCAGCCTGTTTAACCCAAAAAACTTCTTTATGACCAGGACAGAACACATGCATGCAGGTCACAATCTATAAAAGTGACAAAAAGTAAACCCCTGCTAATGCCAATGTGAATGGCTCACTTTTCTCTAACGTGTTTGCTGGGTATGCAATGTTTCTTTGTGGCTACCAAATCATCATTACTTCCAACACATTGTAAAATGTACCTGTACAATAACAAAAAGCTCCTCTAACTGCTGGAGGTACTCATTATTGCACCATAGGAGTTCACAAACACCATTTTAATTGCATGTGATGCTCAGAAATTTGAGTAATTCCTTGCTATTTGAGTCCTGTCTAAAAGTCATGACTTATTCTGAATTTCTATCGCACTTTGGCATAAAGATTTTCATTTTACTATCTTTATCTTTCTGTTCTGGGCAAGCAGATGACCGAAGAAGGAATAATGTTTAATATTTTATAATCTTACAAACCAACATTTTGGCAGAAAGCACAAATATGCTTAATACGAGTTAAAATGGACCCTGTGCTTATGAAGACAAACCTATTCTAAATGCTGAGGTGAATGATTTGCACTTGATGAAGACTGATTCATACCCAATATTTGCCTAGACTTAAAATAGCTCTTTTGTGCTTTAAACCACTAATAGATCTTAGTCAACAGCCATAATACGAGTATAATACATAATCATTGTGCTGCGCCAGGTAAGAGAAAAAAACATTCAGGCAGATGAACCTAGCCGCATCCCCTATAAAAGATTGTATGACATGTTAATAGAGGTTACTCAAGATTGATTAGGTTCTCCTAACCTGAAAATGGGAGGATGCCAAAGACGACCTCTATATGATGTGCTCACGAAATCTGTATCATAGATGACAGCATTGGGGTGATTGAAAGAATCCTAAATACATACACATTTCTGATCTGCAGTATTATCTATGGATGCTAACTAATCCAACATCTATTTAAATAAGTCATACAGTTGTGGTAAGCATAGACCCTCACATAAGGAAAGAAAAAAAGAAAACATATTTTTTTTAGCAATTTCAGGAAGTATTTATTGCGTCTGGTTAAATGAATATACATAAAATTCGAATTGAATTATAAACAAAAGGGAGTGCTCAGTGAAATAAAAAATAAAAAAATATGCATAATATATAACAATAACTATGCTGAATAATACTATAATTCAAAAATGTATTCAATATAGTGAATATCAACCAATTATAGTGATATAGTACATCAATGCTTAAACATGTGTAAAACAAACAAACGCACATGAAACCATGTGCAAAAAATATATAAATTAGGGCTGTTACTGATTAAAAATTTCATGTTTGATTATTCGATTTATTTTTTAATAGATTAATCTACTAATTTCGATTAATTATAACGTACAGATCCAACTACTTTTAGCTGATCTCCTTGCATTGCAACTCTGCATTAGTCAGTGGTAAATGTGGTATACACTATATACAATCACCCAATACTAGTTAGTTTCCACAATCCATGACTTAACTTCACAGTTTACACAAACACATTTTAAATTCAAACTGTAGCACGGACGTAAGTAATTTTTTTTTCCACAGTAGCATGACACTAATCACTCTCACCTTATAGCATGGACCCCTGTGCAAACAGGTGGTCATGCAAGCGGGTATCAAAAGGGTTAACACGGACCATAAACTTTGGGTGATGTCATGCGTAGCTCCTCCCCCGTACGCATTACGTTCAATCAGAACTTTAACGTCACTGGACTCATTCCCCTTCCCTTCCTTAGCAGACGGAGGCACTTGGGGAAGGGGGGAGGAGTCCGTAGACGTCGATGTCCGTGCCATCACCGGATCTCCGGAAGCCGGCGGAGAGGTGAGTACTGATCAAAAGAATTTTGATTGATCAAAAAAATTTACGATTAATCGAGGAATTAATCTTTAATTTCCACAGCCCTATATATATATATATATAGTCCTTGTGCAAAAACAGCAACTTGTATCCAAGCGCCTCATCAGGAACGCATCCTGATGAGGCACTGTGGTCACGTCCATATCCGGTCCCTTTGGTTTGAGTGCTGAGCGAGGTGGAATGCACACCAGCACGGGTGAGAGCCCCAGGAGACATATGACCACTAGATACTAGACACGCTCACAGCCTCTGTGCTGGGCAAAGGCACTACAAATGTAAGCAAGCCATTTGGCTTTTTAACTTGTATTTATTTATAATAAAACGGGATTACACGATGGCCGTTTCCTATATTATTTTTTCACATATACATCCTTAATCCTTGATGGGAGGGAGTCATCTTGCAGGTCCAGGACAAACCATTGCCAGCAGACCGATGCTGCTACGTTGTTTGACCTACTTTTTAGTTAAAGTGGTCATTGCTTTCTGGTAAGCATCTAATTTATTTGAGCAACTTTATATTGAATTAATTTTTGAATTATAGTATTAATCATCATAGTTATTGTTATATATTATGCATATTTATGTTTTAATTTTTTTAATTTCACTGAGCGCTCCCTTTTGATTATAATTCACTGGATCCAAAGCACCTAATTTACTTTAGTGGGGATAGCAGCTGGTTGTTGATATTATCACATATATCCAATAATTTGCTCATTTAATTACACTACTATATTTATGTTTATCAGGCGCAAAGTTTATTATATTCTATAAAATTTTAATTGGTTTAAATTATTCAGTATAATTGATAAATAGCTAAAATTAAAGTGTTGTATACTCTTCTCCTTTTGCTATACAAAAAATGTACAGCATATGGGGTCAGTACTGTAATGAGGTACCAGGATGTCTTTTTTGATTCCAACATTTGTGATACATTGTACTGCGATGCACATCTTTTTGGGGTTCCAACACAATAACATGACTTACAACTGGAGTTCAAATCTACTGCACACATATTTGTGATGCCATGTTCAAAAGTATAAAATACTGGTGGCTGAATGAATTACACAGCACATTTTCCATATACTGTTGGATTTTGTATGGTACCACTGTAAAGCCATGCACCCACCCTCCACAAGGGTTACCTATAAATATACAGTATCTCACAAAAGTGAGTACACCCTTCACATTTTTGTAAATATTTTATTATATCTTTTCATGTGACAACACTGAAGAAATTACACTTTGCTACAATGTAAAGTAGGAAGTGTAAAGCTTGTACAACAGTGTAAATTTGCTGCCCCCTCAAAAAAACTGAACACACAGCCATTAATGTCTAAACCGCTATCAACAAAAGTGAGTACAACCCTAAGGGAAAATGTCCAAATTGGGCCCAATTAGCCATTTGCCCTTACTGGTGTCATGTGACTCCTTAGTGTTACAAGGTCTCAGGTGTGAATGGGGAGCAGTGTTAAATTTGGTGTTATCGTTCTTACTCTCTCATACTGGTCACTGGAAGTTCAACATGGCACCTCATGGCAAAGAACTCTCTGAGGATCTTAAAAAAAGAATTGTTGCTCGACATAAAGATGGCCTAGGATATAAGAAGATTGCCAAGACCCTGAAACTGAGCTGCAATACGGTGGCCAAGACCATACAGCGGTTTAACAGGACAGGTTCCACTCAGAACAAGCCTCGCCATGGTCAACCAAAGTAGTTGAGTGCATGTGCTCAGCATCATATACAGAGGTTGACTTTGGGAAATAGATGTATGAGTGCTGCCAGCATTGCTGCAGAGGTTGAAGGGGTGGGGGGTCAGCCTGTCAGTGCTCAGACCATAAGTCGCACACTGCATCCAATTGGTCTGCATGGCTGTCATCCCAGAAGTAAGCCAATTGTAAAGATGATGCTCAAGAAAGCCCGCAAACAGTTTACTGAAGACAAGCAGACTAAGGACATGGATTACTGAAACCATGTCCTGTGGTCTGATAAGACCAAGATAAACGTATTTGGTTCAGATGGTGTAAAGCGTGTGTCGCGGCAACCAGGTGAAGAGTACAAAGACAAGCATGGTGGTGGGTGTAATAGTCTGGGGCTGCATGAGTGCTGCCGTCACTGGGGAGCTACAGTTCATTGGGGGAACCATGAATGCCAACATGTACTGTGACATACTGAAGCAGAGTGTGATCCCCTCCCTTTGGAGACTGGGCCGCAGGGCAGTATTCCAACATGAGAACAACCCCAAACACACCTCCAAGATGACCACTGCCTTGCTAAAGAAGCTGAGGGTAAAGGCCATGGACTGGCCAAGCATGCCTCCAGACCTAAACCCTATTGAGCATCTGTGGGGCATCCTCAAATGGAAGGTGGTGGAGCGCAAGTTCTCTAACATCCACCAGCTCCATGATGTCATCATGGAGGAATGTAAGAGGACTCCAGTGGCAACCTGTGAAGCTCTGGTGAACTCCATGCCCAGAAGGGTTAAGGCATTGCTGGAAAATAATGGCGGCCATAAAAAATATTGACACTTTGGTCCCAATTTGGACATTTTCACTTAGGGGTGTACTCACTTTTGTTGCCAGCGGTTTAGACATTAATGGCTGTGTGTTGAGTTATTTTGAGGGGACAGCAAATTTACACTGTTATACAAGCTGTACACTCACTACTTTACATTGTAGCAAAGTGTAATTTCTTCAGTATAATAAAATATATAATATAAAATATTTACAAAAATGTGGGGGTGTACTCATTTTTGTGAGATACTGTATGTGTGGCATGATTTGATGAATTGAGATTCATGTAACTGTTACAGGGTGTATTTGAATCTGGCAGAATTGCCACAGCCAGAATTTTGTCTGCCACAATATTTACAGGTGCAGCACAATTTACTCCAAAATCGCACAGGTCTTCTTTATCTCCACTTTTCTTATCACCGATATGGTGTTTTTTCTTACAAAGTGGCCCCTACCTTCGCATCAGAATGTAAAAATGTCACGTAAGAATTACCTGAATTTGTCGTATGCATTTGAAATACCAGGAAACTGTTGCATGGCTTTCTTGAATTTGGTGCAGCATTTTCAAATCCAGCCATAACACCAGAAAAGTGTCACAAATTCCTTATTAAATTAACCCCACTATATGGAATAGAAAAATCAGTAAAAATGATTTGTCTTATATACCAGGTGTGGCATACAGTTCAACAAATTATGTACGTAATTAGGTAAACCTAGCCCAAATATTTGGATTTCATAAACCACCATTTTACTGGTGTTAATGTTTTAGATAGAAGCTGATCATGGCAATATTCTTTTTTCAGTTGTAATTGACAGTCAATAAAACATAAGATTTCCATATTTAAATGTATTTAAATGTAATTCAAAGCATTCCTTTATCTAGTAAACATCAATAAACTCATGATATCAAGGGGCTTTTAGGGTACATATTGGAAAAAAAAGGTTAGCTGTAAGTCTAAAACGGAATGAACCTCTGCTAAATATAGTTAGTCAAGCTCAAGTACTTTCCACGTCTCAAGCATCATTTCCTAAGGAGAGATTAAACAGCAAGATCAGAATTCTCTGACTTCAGTTCAATATGCTTAGTAATAATTGAGAACAACCTTTCCATGGTACTGACTCCACTGCACACATGCACACCTACAGAAGTGAGCCAAGGAAAGGATTTGTTTGTGTCTTAGTACAAAATATAAAATGCTTACTTTCGGCTTAACATTCTGTTGAAATCAAAATCACACTTCCTTCAAATTAAAGCCCTATCTCTTCCAAAAAAAAAAAATATGTTAGCATAGTCAACAAAAGCTAAAAAGGTATAAGGCGTGGAACCAAGACATTTCCAAAATTAAAAGAAATTGGGATTTAAGGGGCTAGGAGTAGGGATGAGCTTTGAGTTCGAGTCGAACTCATGTTTGACTCGAACATTGCCTGTTCGCCTGTTCAGCAAACAAATTGGGGTGTTTGTGGCAAATTCGAAAAGCCACAAGCACCCTGTAAAATTCTATGGGAGAAATCTCAAGTGCTAATTTTAAAAGCCTATATGCAAGTTATTGTCATAAAAAGTGTTTGAGGACCTGGGTCCTGCCCCAGGGGACATGTATCAATGCAATTTTTTTTTTTTAAAACGGACGTTTTTTCTGGAGCAGTGATTTTAATAATCTTAAAGTGAAACAATAAAAGTGTAATATTCCTTTAAATTTCGTACCTGGGGGGTAGAGATGGGCCCGGTGCTCGATTCGAACCCACGTTCGAATCGAGCACCGGGCGTTCGCTCGCTCGGCGAGCCCCGAACTATTTGGGCCGTTCGCATCACATTCGTGTGATGCGAGCGGCCCCGCAATGCATTGCGGCCGGCGCAGTGCATTGCTGGCTGATGATTGGCCAAGCATGCACTGTGACCCCGCATGCTTGGCCAATCACAGCGCCGGAAACTCGGAGAGCAATAATTGGCTACAGGCAGGACGCCTGTAGCCAATTAAAGCTCAGGGGCTTTAGTACACGCCCCACCATTTAAAAGGCTGCCACGCCGCCGGCCCCGGTCACATGTGTTCCGGCTTTAGGAGAGAGCAGTCTGCTGATTCTGTCTTTGCTTGATTGCTATTTCTTTGCTAAACCATTGGCTATTTCTTTGCTAAACCATTGCTACCTGAGTCATTCATCATTAGTGATCGTTCATTGCTGCTGATTGCACAGTTAGTGTGTTATTAGCTGCTGCTGGGGATTAGTCTGGTGCGTGCGTACTGTTAGTACAGTATTGCAGTAGCACCAACCGCAGTGCTGTTAGCACAGCATTGCACCCCAACTTCTGTCCCAACCATATACTACCTATAGTGTCTTTGTGTCAGCAGCACCCATAGGACTTCTAGTGTGTTAGTGGCAGCACACAGAGCTCCTATATTTTCTTCTCAGCAGCACACATATACTACCTATTGTGTCAGCAGCACCCATAGGACTTCTAGTGTGTTAGTGGCAGCACACAGAGCTCCTATATTGTCTTCTCAGCAGCACACATATACTACCTATTGTGTCAGCAGCACCCATAGGACTTCTAGTGTGTTAGTGGCAGCACACAGAGCTCCTATATTGTCTTCTCAGCAGCACACATATACTACCTATTGTGTCAGCAGCACCCATAGGACTTCTAGTGTGTTAGTGGCAGCACACAGAGCTCCTATATTTTCTTCTCAGCAGCACACATATACTACCTATTGTGTCAGCAGCATCCATAGGACTTCTAGTGTGTTAGTGGCAGCACACAGAGCTCCTATATTTTCTTCTCAGCAGCACACATATACTACCTATTGTGTCAGCAGCACCCATAGGACTTCTAGTGTGTTAGTGGCAGCACACAGAGCTCCTATATTTTCTTGACAGCAGCACACATATAGTACCTATAGTGTCTTTGTGTCAGCAGCACCCATAGGACTTATAGTGTGTTTGTGGCAGCACACATAGCTCCTATATTTTCTTGTCAGCAGCACACATAGTACCTATAGTGTGTTAGTGTCAGCACCCATAGGACCTACAGTGTGTTGTGAGCACACATAGGAGCTCCATTTTTATACTATATACACTACCGACTACAATGGCTGGAAGACCGCCAAGGAGAGGCAGAGCGTGCCGAGGCAAGAACACAGGGCAGGCAGGCTCTGTTTCTAGAGACAACAGTGCTGGCCATGGATGTGGTCGTGCATCGTCATCAGCACGTGGCCATGGGACACGCTTGTCTTTGTTTTCGGCAGCTGGACATGTGGAGCCGCATCATGCCGAAGGCTTGGTAGAATGGATGACCAAGCCCTCCTCATCCTCCTCATCCTCTCTCACCCAGGCTGAGGGTACTGGCAGAGCAGCTGCCAACGCATACTCAATGGCATCATCAGCCACCCCTTCCCTAGACCCACCATGTCCTCCTGAGGAGTCCCCCGAACTGTTTGAGCACAGTGTTGGGTACATGCTCCAGGAGGATGCCCAACCATTCGAAGGCTCGGATGATGATACCGAGCTTGAGGAAGGCAGTAGTGTGCGCGCAGAGAGAGCGGATGCTGAAGGACAGCAATCTGGCAGTACTGTTCCACCAGCTGCAGCTTACTGCCAGGTTTGCTCTAGTGGTGAAGAGGGAGGGGATGATGAGGTCACTGACTCCACGTGGGTGCCCGAAGGGAGAGAGGAGGAGGAGGATGAGGCGTCACATGTCCAACGAGGCAGGATGCCCCCTGGAGGCCAGCTAGAGGCCAGCACAGCAACTGTATCACACCGCAGAGCTCTGCCTGTGCAGGGCGCTGCCTCTGCGCGTTATCACAAAAGTTCTTTGATGTGGGCCTTTTTTGAGACGAGTGCATCAGATCGCACCACTGCTATTTGCAATATTTGTCTCAAGCGTATCTCGCGTGGCCAAAACATCAGCCGCTTGGGCACCACAAGCATGAGCAGACATATGTCGACCTGCCATGCAGCTCGTTGGCAAGCACACATAAAAGACCCACACCAAAGAACAAAGCGGACCTCTCCTTGCTCCTCATCAGCTGGGATCTCCATCCCCACTATATCTTCAGTCCTCTCTGAAAGCTGCTCTGAGAGGACTGAAGGTGTAGAATTAGGTGTGTCACAACCAAGTACTTGCAGTACACCGACGTCCGATTGTAGCAGGCAAATTTCCCTGCCCCAGCTGCTGGACCGTCGAAAGAAGTATACTCCCAGCCATCCACATGCCCAGCGGTTGAATGCTAGCTTGGCTAAATTGCTAGCACTTCAACTGCTGCCTTTTCAGTTGGTAGACTCGGCCCCCTTCCGTGAGTTTGTTCAATGTGCGGTTCCTCAGTGGCAGGTTCCCAAACACCACTTTTTCTCACGGAAGGCGATTCCGTCTCTCTACCGGCATGTGGAAGGCAATGTCCATGCCTCGCTGGACAGGGCGGTCAGCGGTAAGGTACATATTACCACTGACTCATGGTCCAGCAGGCATGGACAGGGACGTTATCTTTCTTTCACGGCCCATTGGGTCACTCTATTGGCAGCTGGGAGGGATGCAGGACAAGGTGCAGTAGTGTTGGAGGTTGTTCCGCCACCACGCCTCCAAAATGCTACTACTGGTTGTGACACACCTCTCTCCTCCACCCCCTCCTCTTCTTCTTCCTCCAGTGCTCTGTCCTCGGAACCAGCGGTGCTCCGTAGGCGTACAAGGGGCTACGCGAGTACGCAGGCAAAAAGATGCCATGCCGTGCTTGCGCTGGTGTGTTTGCGGGACAGGAGCCACACTGAGGCAGAGGTTCTGGCAGCTCTGCAGGGGCAGGCCGAGAGGTGGTTGACGCCACGCCAGCTTAAGCCAGGAATGGTCGTTTCTGACAATGGCACCAACCTCCTCTCCGCCCTGCGACAGGGGCAGCTCACCCATGTGCCCTGTATGGCTCACGTCCTCAACCTGGTGGTGCAGCGGTTCTTGGGCAGGTACCCAGGCTTACAGGATGTCCCGAGGCAGGCCAGGAAAGTCTGTGTGCATTTCCGCCGATCTTATAATGCCAGTGCTCGGCTGACTGAGCTGCAAAAGGAGCTGAACCTGCCCAAGAACCGCCTAATATGTGACATGCCCACCAGGTGGAACTCAACGTTGGCCATGCTGCAGCGACTGCACACGCAGCAGAGGGCAATCAATGAGTACCTTTGTGACTACGGCACCAGGACAGGGTCAGGGGAGCTTGGCTTTTTTTCCCCACGCCAGTGGAGCATGATCAGGGATGCATGCACTGTCCTCTCACCATTTGAGGATGGTGAGCAGTGACAGTGCATGCATCAGTGACACTGTACCTCTTGTCCACCTGTTGGAGCATACGCTGCGTGAGATAATGGACAGGGCACTTGAGGCAGAACAGAGGCAGGAAGAGGAGGACTTCCTTGCCTCTCAAGGCCCCCTTTATCCAGACAGTGTTCCTTCTGTCCCACCCATCACACAGGAAGAGGATGAGGAGGAGGAGGAGGAGGAGGATTGTGTGAGCATGGAGGTGGAGCCTGGCACTCAGCATCAGCAGCAGCAGTCTTTTAGGGATGATGTACAGTCCCAACAAACCAGTGGACTTGTACGTGGCTGGGAGGAGATGGCTGGCGATCATGTCATCCTCAGTGACCCAGAAGACTCCGGACCGAATGCCTCAGCTAACCTACGTAGCATGGCCTCCCTGATCCTGCAAAGCCTTCGGAAAGATCCTCGTGTTCTTCGGATCAAGGAGAGGGACCATTACTGGCTGGCCACTCTCCTTGATCCACGGTACAAGGGTAAGGTTGCGGACCTTATCTTGCCGTCGCAGAGGGAGCAGAGGATGAGACATCTCAGGGAGGCCTTGCAGAAAGGTCTGTGCAACGCGTTCCCAGAAATTTGTGCTCAGAGTACAGTATCTGTGAGGGGTTGCAGTGTTGTGGCACCAGCACCAATGCCTAAGGCACAATTTTTCAGCCCCTGTATAACAGGGGCGTGTAATTACAATTTTTTGAAAAGATGCTTCGCAACATGTGTGACTGCTGTGCTCCAAGTACAGTATCTGTGAGGGGTTGCAGTGTTGTGGCACCAGCACCAGTGCCTAATGCACAATTTTTCAGCCCCTGTTGGGGCGTGTAATTACAATTTTTAGGCAATGCTTTGCAACAGGTCTCATTGCTGTGCTCAGAGTACAGTATCTGTGAGGGGTTGCAGTGTTGTGGCACCAGCACCAGTGCCTAAGGCACAATTTTTCAGCCCCTGTATAACGGGCGTGTAATTACAATTTTTTTTAAAAATGCTTCGCAAAAGGTGTGACTGCTGTGCTCCAAGTACAGTATCTGTGAGGGGTTGCAGTGTTGTGGCACCAGCACCAGTGCCTAGGGCACAATTTTTCAGCCCCTGTTGGGGCGTGTAATTACAATTTTTAGGCAATGCTTTGCAACAGGTGTCATTGCTGTGCTAAGAGTACAGTATCTGTGAGGGGTTGCAGTGTTGTGGCACCAGCACCAATGCCTAAGGCACAATTTTTCAGCCCCTGTTTAACAGGGGCGTGTAATTACAAATCCTGATCTAATAGTTCACAGCAGGGCCCATTCCTGCGCCCACCAAGAGTAACTATGAGGGCCTACAGTCTTGTGGCAACACTGTCCACCACCACCACCATAGGCCCAATTTTTCTGCCCTGTTCAACAGGTGCATGCAATTACAAATCTTGATCTAATAACTCACAGCAGGGCCCATTCCTGCACCCACCAAGAGTAACTGTGAGGACACCGTCCACCACCACCACCACCAAAGGCCCAATTTTTCTGACCGGTTCAACAGGTGCATGCAAGTACAAATCTTGATCTATTAACTCACAGCAGGGCCCATTCCTGTGCCCACCAAGAGTAACTGTGAGGGCTTACAGTCTTGTGGCTACACCAACATCTAATAGGGCAAATTTCTGCAGAGTATATACGGCAGGCCCCTACTTTCAAACATCCAACTTACAAATGACTCCTACTTGCAAACGGAAAGAGAAAACAGGAAGTGAGAGGAAATCTACCCCAAGGAAGGGAAATTCTATCCTGTTAGATTTAATTTGAAAAAGGTATCTCCTCTCTACTGATGCTTTATCACCAATCCTTGTTTCAATTAAAACCCCACTTTTCCAAAAACACTTGTCATTGGGATGGAAAGTGAGGTGAAATGTTCTGAACAGATGTGCAAAGACAGCAAATGTTACAGGGGTGATAACCCCTCCCTATGTTCTCCAAAAAGCTTAAAAATAGATTTTTTGGGGATGGAGCTACACTTCATAATGTACCTGTTCAGATTCTACTTAAGAACAAACCTACAGTCCGTGTCTTGTTTGCACCACCTATATACTGCTGTTCAGAGTATATAGGGTTGTAGGTATAGGGTTTTATTTGGGTGCGGGGTCCCCCTTAATATCCATACAAGACCCAAAGGGGCTGGGGTGGGGGGGGTGATGGGGTAGCCATGCCATTTCTCTCATGGATTTTCAGCCATATGGCGGCCAGGACAAGACATGACATTAAAGCCGCAAGTGGTTTTAAATGGCTTCTTTTTTTCCTTTACAAATGTCATTTTGTGCAGGAACAGTTCTAAACACGGGAAACACATGCCACTTCACAGGCATACTTTAGACACCCCCCAGGTACCATATTTAAAGGAAAATTTCACTTTTTTTTTCACTTTATGCATCATTAAAATAACTGCTCCCGAAAAAACGTTAGTTTTTAAAAGTTCTTTTTGCATTGATATATGTCCCCTGGGCAGGACCCGGGTCCCCAAACCTGTTTTATGACATTAACATGCATATTGGCCATTGTAATTAGCAATTTTGATTTTGAGCGTTCGCGTCCATTATAACGAATAGGGTTCGAAAATTTGCGCGGGGGTGTTCGGCTCATCCCTACTGGGGGGTTTCTATAGTATGCCTGTGAAGTGGCACATGTTTCCCGTGCTTAGAACTGTCCCTGCAAAAAGTGTTATTTTTGCAGGAAAAAAAAGCTATTTAAAATCACTCGCGGTTAATGAATTGCCGACTCCCGTAACACAGAGAACAGTCATTCATTAAAAGTCATTGATAAAAAAAAAAAAGCGCTTCAAATTAAAAAAAAAATAAAATAACGTAGGGGTCCCCCTAAATATCCATACCAGACCATTCAGCACCCTCCCAATGTTGAGGGCATGTGGCCTGGTACGGTTAAGGAGGGAGGGGGGGCGCTCTCGCCCCCCTCTTTTCCTGCGTCCTGCCAGGTTGCGTGCTCGGATAAGGGTCTGGTATGGATTTTGAGGGGTACCCCATGCCATTTTTTTTTTTTGGCCGGGGGTTCCCCTTAAAATCCATCCCAGACCTGAAGGGTCTGGTATGGATATTTAGGGGGACCCCTACGTCATTTTTTTTAAAATTTGAATCAGGGTTCCCCTTAATATCCATAGAAGACCTGAAGGGCCTGGAAATTGAATTTGGGGGAACACCCACGCTTTTTTTTTTTATCAATGACTTTCAATGAATGACTGTTCTCTGTGTTACAGGAGCCGGCAATTCATTAGCCAGCTCATCCCTAGTAAGGAGAAAAAATACCCCACGACTCAAGTGGTAAAAACAGAGAAGAAAAAACAGCGTTGCTGGCGGGAGAACAAATAGAGAAAAATCTCAGTCACCGCACACCATACAAGCCCAGCGTATAATAAGTGATAGCAGCCTCAGTCTAAGGCCCCTTTCACACGAGGCGGACTCCGCTTGCACGGAGCCCGCCTCTGTCTGCCGGCTCAGCGGGAGATCTCTCCGTTGATCTCCGCTGAGCCGGCGGATGACAAGCCTCTCTCCGCTCACTGAGCGGGGAGGGGCTTGCGAGCGCCGCTAGTCTCTATGGAGAGATCGGATGAAAACGGACAGTGTGTCTGTTTTCATCAGATTTCACCCGATCCGATCTGCCAGCGACGGATCTGGACGTAGAGCCATACGTCTGCTTTTGGTGGATCGGACCGGGTCGGATGTCAGCGGAGATGTCTCCGCTGACATCCGACCCTCCATAGGCTAACATGGAGGGCCCGTTCAGATCCTCCGTCAAAACTGATAGGCAGATCGGAACGGTCCGTCCATGTGAAAGGGGCCTTACTCTATCCAAGCCACGCCCCCCAACATGTTTCGCCCCACTCATGAATGAAGTTAGGCTGAGGCTGCTGAGATTTTTCTCTATTTGTTCTGTGGATTGCATGGAGTCAGAGCAGATTCCTAGCCTGACCAGCACTCTCAGTGGAACACACTGAATGGGGGACATAGATGCCAGAGCAGAAACCCTAAAGTTGGTTTAGTTTCACAGTGTTGCTGACTGCACATACAATAGTACAACAGCGAGGCCTATTCTAAATTAGGGTATAATGGAAATAGAGGAGCTTATTTTTTGTGTCAGTGAAGAAGAGTTTTTCTTTATTTAACACAACAATAAATCATTATCAAGGGCTGGCAGGGTGTCTGAGAAACAAATATGATTTATTTAAATTAAAATAAGCAATTAATAGCACATCGAAAATAATATGCATAGACAGGGTTTCAGAGGAATTGAAGAAATTATTTTTCAAGCAGAGAAGGATAGAATATAATAGACAAGTTGAAGAATCGAGGAATATCCAGGGCAATATGGGGAAAAAACATAAAAATGGTGATTATTTAATAAGAAAAAGTATAATCATGGGCAGTGTGTCATGGACATAAAGAACTTTTTTGTCCGGGAAGTCTGGTAACACAACAGCAAAACATCAATAAATCGTGTACAGACAGATATCAAAATGAAGACAAATACATTAGGCAATTGCACTTCTAGGAGCTCACTGCATGAAAGCTGTATTCAGCAATTTTTGCAAAAGCACGAGGCAGAACAATTAAATAACAATTCAAATTTGCCCTAATACACTTAGGAATACAGTAATAAAATGCACATGCACTGTCAAGACATGTATGCTCCAAGCATTTACATGTTTAGGATGTGTATTGTTATCTACTGCAACCAGATACTCCATTAAACAAATATCATCAATCCTTCTGACACTGCAGCTAAGATAAAGTAAAAGGAATGGCACCGTGCAACTACATTATTGTACATTATTGTACCAGAAATACAAATAATTGAAGGGATTTTTTTATAAGCCGTTACATTAAATATCCAATTTCAACACCCAGCTATGAGTGTAAGCAAGTTGTATACATTGTTTGTTTAGTAAATGGATACAGCAATACTGTGACTATTGGTAACAGCATCAAATTACATGAGCAAGGTGTGCTTCAAAAAGGCAAAACTAAATGGCTATGAGGGCATTTTGGACACGCTCTTATGGCACAGTTCTATACTGAATTACAATATCTTTTAGTTTCATCTGATGATTTGTGTCTGTCTACAGGCTTGCAAAAAGCTTCTTCAGACTTAAAATATGGGAAAAAAGAAAAACAAGTAAAGCATATAGTGCTGAAGCACCAGTACTGCCAATTTCCACTAAGTAGTGTGCTACACAATTTTGAATCAACACAAATACGCTAGCAAGAAATAATGGGCAACACAGAAAAGGCCAGTAGCTCTTGCAAACCATGGAAAATGTGATCCTTTTGTATATTTGGTACCAGATAAATCACATAATTGATTCATTGATTCCTATGGTTTATACCCACAATGGTTACTTGTTTCATACATCACCAAGAAACCATAGAGGACAGTGGAAGTGGATAGATAAGTGAACACCTGCAAAGCATTTTAACAAAGAGGCCGCTGTTCAATTTTAAATGCAAAGGGACCCTGTGCTGACTGGGTCACTTTAACCACTTACCCACTGGGCACTAAAAACCCCTTCCTAACCAGACCAATTTTCAGCTTTCGGTGCGCTCACATTTTGAATGACAGTTACTCACAATTAAGGTTAGCTGTTAGCGGCCATTTACCATGGTCTGTAAGGTCATGGATACTCCCTTGTGCGCGCCCCAGGGTGCGCGGGAGCACGATTCTGGGACAACATCAATGTACGCCCTCCCAGAGTTATTGAGCCGCACTATAGCCGAACGGCTATGGCGCGGTTGTTAAGTGGATAAAGAACAACGTTATTGTTGTATAAAAGAGTCTCATGAACCCCTTTAGAAAAACTACGATAGGCGTGTGTTGAGGGTGTGCCAGGTGCGCCTGAGGACACCCTAATCACTACTTGCAGTGCAGATTCCACCTACTACCTGGGCTTCCCCCTGTGTTGGCCCCTCAACACTGAAGTGCTACTGGCTTCCCTCCTCTCCCCCAAGCTGCTGCGGGGGATATTTCAGGATGGAGAGCGGAGGAAGGGGCTAGTAAATATGTAATTTACCAGCACCTTCCATTTATAAATGAACGCAGTGAACACATTCACTCACTGTGTTCATTTACTATGCTTCAGTTTGTTGATGAACAGGAAGCCACTCAGCGCAGAGCATTTCTCATTCATTCACTGTTCAGTGCAGCTGAGGCTGAAGAGAAAGGCACATATGTGTGTAAACTTTGGGGTGCACACCCTAATGCAATAGGCTGCGCACACCTATGAAAACTACATACTAGTTAGAGTGGACTCCATGCACCAGCACACAGATATAAAAAGGAACGGCCAGTTCACACCACATGCAGTCCATTTATTTATTATTTTGCATCAAAATGCATGGAAAGCTATATGGCTTCCAATGGTATAGTTCACTCCGGTGCGGTCAGGTCCATGCTGAACGTACTGCATTTTTCCTGCACTGGACTGTACTGGAACGTGGTAAAATGCATGAAAAATTCACCGGATCCCAGTACAGTGAAAAAAAGAAGAAATAAGCATCTGGAATGCATTCAAAAATGTAACAAAAACACACTGGATCACATAAAAAGCATGTTAAAAACATGCATGTATAAACAAAACTGGCATGGATCTGGAGTGTGTCTTTGTGGTGTGTACTAGCCCTAAAGCCTTGCCCATTCCCATGCATTTTTGATAACCAATGCCTGCAGAGGTGCACTTTTAAAGAACCACAGGTGCCTGCGAAAGCGAAATTCTGTACTGTTAAGGGTATATGGGGCTTAGAACTACAAGATAGTGTCCTTTGAGAGAAGCAAAGCTTAGAGCTACAGTAAATAAATAAAAACTGTACTCTAGAAATGTTCAACATACTTACTACAAACTATAGTGATTATTTTTACACAACTTTAGCAGATACACTTTGATGTGATTTATCAGAGGGTATTATTTATATTCTATAATTATATAGAAATGTGAAAACATTTCTATACTAAAATGTTTTATTACTACCAAATAAAAATCTAAACATACAGTATAATTTGCTTCTAACATACTTACATTCCCTATTAAGCTGCATTTGTTAATGCAGATTTACGCGTACTATTTCAATATAAAAGACACGGTGCAAGGGATTTTGTGGACTGTGAAGTTGCTTTTTGAATATGAATAAAAATTACAGTATAATTGCAGAATACAAGTCTTTTGAGAAGAAAACAACGGAAGCAGGATGAAGTATGTAGTCAAGGAAACATACATTTACAACATTCCGTCATCTATAAGTCTTTATTAATCAAAACAGAGGTAGAAGGTGTATTATTTCCAGGAATGCCATTTACTTTCTTCTTGAAAATGAATACATGAATGTTATACTGCTTAGGTTAGATGTACTATAAATACAGCCTGATCAAGATTTAATTTACCATGGAAGAAAAACAGGCCAGATACATTTGTAGTCCAGCTAAAGCTTGATATGGACTAGAGAAGATTGTCATTCATTAGAAAAAGATCAACCAACTGAAAGATTTATCTATGAAAGAGTAACATGTACTTGTCCTAGTGGTTAAAAAAAAAAAAAAAAACAGGAGTGGCCGGCCGCCCAAAATTACCCCAAGAGCGCAAGATGAAAAAGGTCCAAGGAACTGCAGGCCTCACTTGCCTCAGTTAAGAACAGAGTAACATAGTACTTGTCCTAAAGTGGTTAAAAAAAAAAACCAACAGTAAAATATGGTGGTGGTAGTGTGATGGTCTGTGGTAACAGATTGTTGTGAAACTTATTTAATAACCTCCCCGGCGGTATGATTATTACAGATTTTGATGCTGAAAGCGGTATCGCAAACGCTTGGTTGCAGTTTCTGCTAAGGGTGGCCCAACCAGTTATTAGGTTTAGTTTTATAAATTGGTTTGATGTTCCGAAACACTTAAGTGTGACAAACATGCAAAGGAACAGGAAATGAGGAAGGGGGCAAACACTTTTTCACACCACTGTAAATCAGTCCAAACAAGAGTCTAGTAGACATCCCGGGTATGATAAAGGTTGAAACACGAAATCATAAATTATAATATAATAAATTAATATAAATAATTATAACAAATAAATAATATAATAATAATAAAATGTATTTAATAATGTAATCAAATCAAAAACACTGAAATTTGCTCAGTTACAGAATGGTCGCTGTCGTTACTTTCACTGTTTGATGAAGAATTCCCCCACAAATCACTATCGCTCAAGTGATTCTAATTTATTATCGCTGTTTTCTAGCTGGTCTAAAACCACTTTTGATATAAAGGGACACTTTTTGGTTGCTATGGACATTCTCAAGTTTCCAGGCAGAAAGAACATTATATATAATATAAAACTGCATGCAGGGCACTGGACAAAGCATTAGGGACAAAAGGAATGTGAAATAATTTGATACAGTAATACTGGATGTGTTTTGTGTTTTTCACTTTTTGAATTTAGCGCATGGCTCTGATAGATCAAGCAGAGGATGCAGCTTGCACACACAGCGGGAGGACATCGCAGGATCCTGGGGATAAGGTAAGTAACTTTGCCTGGATCCTGTGATGCAATCCCGAGTGTGGCTCGGGGTTACCACTTTTGGTACTGAAAATCCACTCCGAGCCACACTCGGGAATACCACTAGGGAGGTAAAAGTGGTTGTAAACCCTGCTACACCACTTTTACTTACAGGTAAGCCTATATTAATATTTACACATATAGGCAGCAGCAGAGCCAGACAGGTAGATGCTGTGTCCTCCAATAAACCCAAAGAAAAAGATTTTATAGTGATAACAAAAAAAATAAAAAAATTGTGTTTTGTTCATCAGAGGATACAGCTTTTGCTTTAGATCATCATTTGATGGAATATCTCAAAACAGTGGCACAACATGGAGGGGAAAAAAACAAACAGAAAATAGGCTAAACTGTATTAAAGTATTACTAAACCCAGAACCCTGCATTTACTATATCTGGTGAATGAATTAATGAATTAATGACTTGTATAGCGCTACCTATGCGAACTGAATCGCCTCAGGGCGCTTTTACCACTGGTGTCCATCTGTGGTATAGTGCGGTCCTTGCCCTGTGAGGTCCTGACACGCTTACAAACACATACACATACAACATACACATATTTGGCCAATTTTATCGACAGGATCTAATTAACCTACCAGCATGTCTTTGGAGTGTGGGAGGAAACCGGAGTACCCGGAGGAAACCCACGCAGGCACAGGGAGAACATGCAAACTCCAGGCAGAAGGTGTCTTGGTCGGGATTTGAACCAGCGACCCTATTACTGCTAGGTGAAAGTGCTAACCACTTCCACAATACACAGGACAAGGAAATTCAATAATTTTAGTAAATATAAAATGCTAAATACTGTATTTTCCGGCATACAAGATGACCTTTTACACTAAAAAAAAAACAGCCAGAAAGCGGGGGTCGTCTTATACGCCAGCCGCAAGTTGGATGTCAGCCCTCTGGATGCTCGCTGAATGTGCGGTAATACTGTATACATACAGTATACACCGCTGAGCCAATCCCGGCGAGCAATGTATTCTATTATTGAATACAGAGCCTGCTCGGATTGGAGTAACAACCTCTGCCAATCCGAGCAGGCTACATACAGTAAAAAAATATAGTGAAGGTCTTAATTATATAATAAAATAATCAGTTGCAGAGTTTAGCAGGTTTACACTGCTGCAACCTCTGGATTGCCCACCTATATTTTCAGTCTTTTTTAGAGTAGATTCCATGCACCAGCACCCAGCTATAAAAAATAAAACCTTCCCCACTTCCATGCATTTTCCACGGCCAATGCCTGCAGAGGTGCAGTTTTGCAGAACCACAGGTGCCTGCAAAAGCAAACTTCTGACCTATTTAAAGGGCATAACTACAAGATTGCATTTGTCCTTTAGCAGATGAAAAGTTCAGAGCTAAATAAACAAAAACTGCACTCGAGAAATTGCTAACTATTAACAGTAGTGATTATCTTCACACGACTTCAGCAGATACACTTTGATGTGATTTATCAGAGTATTATTTAGATTCTGTAATTATATAAAAATTTAAGTATTTCTCTACTAAAATTTTTTTTTAATACTACCAAATAAGAATTTAAACATACAGTATAATATGCTTCTGACATAGTTACATTTCCTATTCTTAAGCTGCATTTGTTAAGGCAGATTTTTGCTATTTCATTATAAAAGACACTGTGCAGAGGATGAGTGACTGTATCCGTGCAGCCACTGCTACCCAGGGCTCCAGTTGCATAAACAAACAGTTAATTTATGGTGTATGAGCCTCAGTGCCCATGCACAGCTCCCAACTCTCCCTGATTTGGAACAATGTCCCTCTGTCTCTCATTCCTCCTCATTGTCCCTCATTTTGGGCTGATCTATATAGATGTATATAAAATGCACATTTTATCTATCAAAAAGTGTTTTCCAGAGCTAAACCTTTCATCTGATTTCTAAATTGCTGCATTTGTAAATTCCAAAAGCCAATATAAAAGTAATAGTAGTGGTAAAAAAGCACTTGTGGGTTAAACCAATTTAGTTTTTTTTGTATAATTCTCCTTTAAGGGGGTGTGGCAAGGGGTGTGTCTTATGCCTGCATACTTTTGCTGATAGGTGTCCCTCATTCCCATCTCAAAAAGTTGGGAGGTATGTCCATGTGAATGAGGCCTAAACTAAGATGATACAGTTCAATCAACCTGCTGCATGTAGAACTGTATGTCCAAAACTTGCGTCAACCACATACACCTTGTAAAACCTGATAACCATATGAGCTGAAGACCAAGTGGTCACCTCACAAATCTGAGAAAATTATGTCTAATGGAGGAAAGCCCAGGATGCACTTACAGCCCTCATAGCATAACATGGAAGCAGTGATTCTCTTGATAGTATATGCTTGGACAATAGCTTGCCTGATCCAAAGAGAGATAGAAGCTGTTGATGTTGCAAGGCCAGTAAAGGTAGACTTGAACAAAGGACAGCCTTATCCTTATGAAGAACCAAAAATGGATGTTTGCAAGATAACAGTGCAGAGACTCTACATGACAAAGTCTGATGCTGGCAAAAGAAGCTGTAAAAATGCCCAGTGTGCATGAGGCTTTACTCCTACCAGTAGCAATAAAACCAGCAGGTGATGATCTACAGTAGAAACTTTGTTCTTCGTTGAGCAAAATAGAAAATGGCATGGCTATGCCATGTCCTAATTTCTGAATGTCTTGAAATTAAAATCTAAAACTTATGCTGCGTACACACGGTCAGACATTCCGACAGAAAAAGTCTGATGGAAGATTTTCATCGTATATTCCGACCATGTGTATGCCCCATCAGACTTTTTACATTGGAAATTCAGACAGACTTAGATAGAGAACATGTTCTATAATTTTAAAAAAATTGCTATTGGGAAAACCGCTCCGTCTGTATGCTGTTCCGACGTTCCAAAAATGATGCATGGTCTGACGCAAGTACAAGATGTCGTACGTGTTGTCCCGTCGTACGCGTTGTCCCATCGTACGTGTTGTCCCGTCACCGCGTTCTTGGCGGTGGGAATTTGGTATGACCGTGTGTATGCAAGACTGCTTGAGCGGAATTCCATCGGAATATACAATTTACTTTCCATTTACAACTTTCCTTTAGATTTACTAAAGCCCTATAATATGAGGTCAAAACTAAACAGGTCCCCGTGCCATCAGATTAAAATGATCATTGTCAACAGCTATAGCCAATATAAAAAAAAAAAAAAAAACCCAACAGGTTAACTGATTGATTGCTAGATCAACTTCAGTACAACCGGCCTGCCCATAAATGGGTCAAAATTCAGACGGTCCCTGGCCATTTTGAAGCAGGTCAGTGTGTTCACTGGTTTATTCAGCTGCTTCTCTCAAAATCCATTGCAACACTACCCACGCAGAGTATGAAAACATTGCATGGAATTTTTACAGAATCGTGTAACAAGAGACTTTGGTCACAATAGTAGCATTTACTCATAACATTACCAGTTCATTGATCAATTTCCCCAGTTTCCTGGGGATACTAGACAATGTGGAGGTTGTTTAATGTCCACATAAGGACGGAGGTTGTTTTTGTAAAATTTATAGTGGGGTACACACTATTAGAATATCAGAAGACAAATTCTGTACAAGGCACGATCGTTTGATTTTTGTATAGTGTGTACACAACTTTCAACATTTAAGTCAGCTTTCCAAAAAAAATAAAAAATTCTGAAGGGACAAACTCCAAAAAAATATTTGTACCTGAGCAGAACGGTTTTGTTTAATGTGTACCGTTTTCGTAAAAAAATAATAATTGGATACGAAAGACTGCGCATGATCAGAAGCAATAAACAACAAAAAAAGGTTTGGAGAGTTTCCATACAATTAGTACCATTCTCAGTTTCCACTTGCTGTGAATCGTCGAGGAAAACCGGATGATCGTTCGTATGATGTTCTTATTCTGTGTACTGGGCTTTAGTCTGATTATTTTGCTTTTAAGATAAAAATCACAAAACGGTTTTATTTTTTCTTACTCTTTACCTGAATTAATTAAAGTTCATTTGAGAACATATTTGTTTTTCAGTAGTACAAAGCAAATAAAATTGTTATTTTCAAACATTTCTGGTTAGAAGAAGAGTAGGCATTATGGTACACACTATGTTTCCAGGCAACAAGAGAAAACATTCAATGAGCTACTAAACCTATCCAGTAAACACAACTGTGCAGAGACAAAAAAAAAATTCAGCTCAATTTATTTTAGCCTGAGTTGTGTAATTCTCTGCAGAAAGTGTGCAGACCTCTAATATGGATCAGCAGGAGGGTAGGAGAACTATAATATACCCAAAGCCTCTACTTTGTAACTTCCTCTCCCTCTGTCTGGATCACCAATCACTTTTAAAATGGCACATTTGAGTCTAAATATTATGAAAGGAGGTGCATCACAATAAGCTAATAGGTGAGCACCATGCAGGAAGCATGCTGATAGGAGAAAAGAGCAGAGTGACAGAGAGATCATCTCATTGGTGTGTGGTGTCTCCTTTCAAACTCCAGCCATGGGGTATGGGTAGGGAGGGCATATATAGGTGATAGTGATACTGCACATGGACAGGCTAGATAGGGATAAGCTGTGGAAATGCATAACTGAATGGACAGAAATACTTTGGCAGGTGAAATAGGCTCTAATATAGGTATATCATTTGTGTAGTTAGATGTTTGCCTGGAGTTCAACTTTAAGGAATACAATTATGAATACCAATAAAAAGATAAAAGATGAGTAATGATATTTAACCCCTTAGAATCTGCGCTATAGCAAAATGACGGCTACAGCGCCGATCTGCTTTGCCGGGAGGCCGTCAATAGACGTCCTCCCCTTTGCACGCTCCCCGCGTGCCCCCTGCAGTGCGCACGTGGCACACGCTGTGATCACAGAGTCAATGAGACTCGGGTGATCACAGATTGGAGTAAGGCATAGATCCCGGCCCCTTACCATGTGATCAGCTGTCAGCCAATGACAGCTGATCATGTAATGTAAACAGAACATCGGTAACCAATTTTTTTCTTCTCACACTGACAGCGTGAGGAGAAAAAAAGGCTGATCACCGGCTTCTTTTGAAGAGACATCGGTCCCGAAGAGGAAGAGGCGAAGCCACCTCATATGTGCTCACCAGTACCACCTGCCAGTGTCACGAATCAGTGCCCACAGTGCCATGAATCAGTGCTCACCAGTACATAAGTGCCAGAAATCAGTGCCACCTATCAATGCCCACGAGTGTCACCTATCAATGCCCACCAGTGGTGCCAATCAGTGCCTCATCACTGTCACCTAGCAGTGTTGCCTATCAGTGTCACCTACCAGTGCCGATCAGTGCCCATCACTGTCACCCATTAGTGCCCGCCACTGCGACCCATAAGTGCCAGCTATCAGTGCCACCCATCAGTGCCACTTATCACTGCCCTTTAGTGCCACCCATCAGTGCCACCTCCCAGTGCCCACCAATGCCCACCAGTGCCACCTAAACAGTGCTCACCAGTGCTGTCTTATCAGTGCCGCCTTATCAGTCACATCAATGCATCAGTGCCCATCAGTGTAGCCTCATCAGTGTACATCATGGAAGGAGAAAAATTACCTGTTTGAAAAATGTATTAACAAAATATAAAACGGTTTTGTATTTTATTTTTTTAATTGGTCTTTTTTTAAAAATTTAACAAAGAAAAAAAAAAAACACCAAATACCAAAATATCAAATACCACCAAAAGAAAGCTCTATTTGTGTGAAAACAATGATAAAAATCTATTTTGGTACAGTGCTGTATGACCATGCAATTGTCATTCAAAGAGTGACAGCGCTAAAAGCTGAAAATTGGTCTGGGCAGGAGGGGGCATTAGGTGCCCAGTAAGCAAGTGTAAGGGAGAGAATCATAATATTATAGAAGTAGTACTAGTAAAAAGTAGTGTTAATAAGGTATAAACCAGGAAAACATGAGAATGTAGGGTTCTTAAAGGATATGTTCTGACCTGCTGGGCTGGTAGTGTCTGATGAGGAAGGGTAATGTTTTTCAGGGTCACCACCCCTACAAGATATGTGATATAAATAAGGCCCTAGAAGAAAGGCTGGGGGAAAAACTGACAAAATGTAGCTTTTACTCTCTTGGAGATGATCCCCCCGGGGGGTGATTGGAGCCCAGCCAGGGTTCCCAGTTTGGAGCCTGTAGACCATCATGAACTTATAGCTGCCAGTTATGCACTCTTCTGTCCTTATGGATTATGGCCAATTCTTGGACTGTGCACTTGTCTGTCCTTATGGATTACAGACAAATCTTGGACTGTAAGGGACGATTGCTGCTACTTATTGTGGAGTTACTGCCTAAATGGATTCTTGCCTTGAAAGGGCTGCTCTTATGGACTTTTCCATCTGCCTAAGGTAGGGTCACTGTTTGGGGCACTAAAGAGCTTTGTATAAGAAGGTGTGTGGAAGATGTCTTTGAGAACTGTTACTTGTTATTTGCAACTACTTCAGTAAAAGATATTTATTTGTTCATCTAAATTGCCTGGTCTGAAGTTTCTACTAAGGGATGCATGCAAGGTGTACAAAAGAACAGGGCTTGTTCCAGAGGATGAACACTACCAAGGGTTAACAAGTAGTGAATGCTGCAAAGGGAGAAGGATCACCTTGCCATTGTCATTAGTAGTCGGAGGAGTGTCAGTTGCTAGAGCTGCCAGCCGGTGAGTGTGCTGGTCGACTTGGCATGGATGACAGAGTGCTCTGATGCATCCCCTTGCCAAGTGACTGGTGTCCCATAACTGGGACCTGAACCGCAACACGGAGCCCCTATGTACAGTTTTTTCACAAAAGTGAGTACACCCTTCACATTTTTGTAAATATTTTATAATATATTTTCATGTGACAACACTGAAGAAAAGCAATGTAAAGTAGTGAGTGTACAGCTTGTATAATTTACTGTCCCCTCAAATTAACTCAACACACAGCCATTAATGTCTAAACCGCTGGCAACAAAAGTGAGTACACCCCTAAGTGAAAATGTCCAAATTGGGCCCAAAATGTCAATATTTTGTGTGGCCACCATTATTTTCCAACACTGACTTAACCCTCTTGGACATGGAGTTCACCAGAGCTTCACAGGTTGCCACTGGAGTCCTCTTCCACTCCTCCATGATGACATCACAAAGCTGTTGGATGTTAGAAAACTTGCGCTCCTCCACCTTCGGTTTGAGGATGCCCCACAGATGCTTAATAGGGTTTAGGTCTGGAGACATGCTTGGCAAGTCCATCACCTTTACCCTCAGATTCTTAAGCAAGACAGTAGTCATCTTGGAGGTGTGTTGTGGGTAATTATCATATTTGAATACTGCCCTTGTGGCCCAGCCTCCGAAGGGAGGGGATCATGCTCTGCTTCAGTATGTCACAGTACATGTTGGCATTCATAGTTACATAGTAGGTGAGGTTGAAAAAAGACACAAGTCCAACCTATGTGTGTGAATATATGTCAGTATTACATTGTATATCCCTGTATGTTGGTTGTGGTTCAGGTGCTTATCTAATAGTTTTTTAAATTATCAATGCCCCCCCCCCCCCCCCCCCCCCGCTAAAACCAACGCCTGTGGAAGGGAATTCCACATCCTTGCTGCTACTACGGTAAAGAACCCTCTATGCAGTTTAAGGTTAAACCTCTTTTATTCTAATTATAATGAGTGGCCACATGTCTTATAAAACTCTGTTCTGCAAAATTTTTACTCAAAGTTTTATCCCTATTGTGGGAACACCAGTATGGTATTTGTAAATTGAAATCATAACCCCTCGCAAGCATTTCTTCTGCAGAGAGAATAAGTTCAGTGCTCGCAACCTTTCTTCATAACCAATATCCTCCAGCCCCTTTATTAGCTTTGTTGCCCTTCTTTGTACTCGCTCAATTTCCAGTACATCCTTCCTGAGGACTGGTGCCCAGAACTGGACAGCATACTCCAGGTGAGGCCACAACAAAGCTTGGCATTGCATGGTTCCCTCAATGAACTGTAATTCCCCAGTTTTGGCAGCACTCATGCATCCCCAGACCATGACACTCCCACAACCATACATAACTGTAGGCAAGACACACTTGTCTTTGCACTCCTCAACTGGTTGCCGCCACACACGCTTGACACCATCTGAACCAAATATGTTTATCTTGGTCTCATCAGATCACAGGACATGGTTCCAGTAATCCATGTCCTTAGTCTGCTTGTCTTCAGCAAACTGTTTGAGGCTTTCTTGTGCATCATCTGTAGAAGAGACTTCCTTCTGGCTCGACAGCCATGCAGGCCAATTTAATGCAGTGTGAAGCATATAGTCTGAGCACTGACAGGCTGACCCCCCCACCCCTTCAACCTCTGCAGCAATGCTGGCAGCACTCATATGTCTATTTCCCAAAGACAACCTCTGGGTATAACGCTGAGCACAAGCACTCAACTTCTTTGGCCGACCATGGCGAGCCTGTTCTTAGTGGAACCTGTCCTGTTAAACCACTGTATGGCCTTGGCCATCGTGCTGCAGCTCAGTTTTAGGGTCTTGGCAATCTTCTTATAGCCTAGGCCATCTTTCTGTAGAGCAACAATTCTCTTTTTCAGATCCTAAGAGAGTTCTTTGCCATGAGGTGCCATGTTGAACTTCCAGTGACCAGTATGATAGAGTGACACTTGCTCCCCATTCACACCTGAGACCTTGTAACACTAACAAGTCACATGACACCGGGGATGGAAAATGGCTAATTGGGCCCATGCATTCCAATGGGCAGGGGCGGTAGAGAAGCGGTGTATAAACCACTCGCAAACCGCCTCAAAGATAATGCTTGCAGGACTTTTTCTAACATCCTGCAAGCACACTGCCCCAGTGTGAGAACACTCAGGCTTTCACACTGGGACTGCAGATGAAGCATTTTTCAGGTGCTTTACAGGTGCTAAAGTGCTTGAAAAATGCCCCAGTGTGAAAGGGATCTTAAGAGTGCAGCATTCCTTGTCCTCTATCAAATAGTCGGACCAGCCTCTCACTGCCTACATTATACAAATCTATGAACACCCTACATCCCCCACAAAGGGATCCTCAATTTTTTACAAAACGCTTGACTCCACACAGAACCCCAAGAAATTACCATCAATGGAAAAATGGAGGAAAACTCAAAATTTCTTGTCAGACTTAACATCTTGGCACCTCGCAACATGCTTCACTCCGAAAGCCTCTAGATGCATCTCACATTGGAAAACAGCACTTCATCAATGGTATTACACACCAACAAAATTATCCCGGTTCTCACCCCCACCCATGTGTTTGCTGGAGGAACTGCAGAGACCCAGGATCTACAGTACACATCTGGTGGTCCTGCTTCCTACTCCTTCCCTTTTGGCAGTCTGTTCAAAACCTCATCAACAAATTTACAGGCAACCCTGCGAAAATCATGCCTCAATTAGCATTACTAAGCCTGGAGATGGAAACTTGGAACATTCCATATCATACCATCCTCACTCACATCTTAATTGGGCCTAGACTCTCAATAACAAGGAACTGGAACAATACCTCTCCATCCTCTCAACTGGTCCATTCAATCCTCAACCAGCATCTCCAGATGGAGCTTATGTTTGCCAAAGCAAACCTGACCCTCTCTAGATTCCAGAAAGAATGGGCCTTCTGGTTTAACTACTCCAATCTGGACATCACCTCCTTACTCCGTTAGCTATGCTACTATCTTACTAAACACAATTATATTTAACTCATTGAAAAGATATCCCTCTATCTGCTTCTTGATTTACATTTAAAGTTACCTACTACCCCACCACAAAACTTTGCCCACTCCCCCTCCCTTCCCACCTGAAAGAGATTCCCAGACTGCAATATATAGACTTATGATCTTGTTCTGATGCGTTTGTATTAGCAATTGTTTCTTTGTTTATCTTCTTTTATATTACATCACCACTGCCTTACGATGCACTGTAAGTAACATTTTTGTAAAACTTAGTTGAAATTTTATTTTTGATATGTTTGTATGTTTGTAATCATGTGTATCCTGTCTCATGTGGGTGCCAGTAAAGTCTATAATCAGCCAGACTGGTTCTTGCATATTGTGTAATGACTAAAAAAAAATGCATGTGGCACTGGTAGAGGTCTCCCTCTTTTTGAACACATGGTACTGTGTTAGTCATGCATTGTGATGTGCTGAAATGCATTTGCATGTATGGTGGGATGCAGTATAACATACATAAAGCACCATGATGCATGGATGTGAACAGGCTTTGAATTATTGTAAATATAGTTTTATTTTACTTTCAATAATGATTAACCAAACAGTACAACAGTGTGGTTAATCACTAACTAAAAACTAGATTGATAAAATATAACACATTTTATTTTCGATGTGTTGAGATAGATAATACTATTAAATTACACATTTTTACAAATTACACAATGTACTGAGCCTGCCTTCTTCTCAGTTGGAAAGAGGAGAGGAAGTGGTAAACAGAATCTGACGTTTTACCTCATTGGATGAGTTGAAGGATGACAGAGGTCATTTTTGAAGAGATATCTTACCATGTATTGCCAATCTCAGATAAACGCGTTGAAAGAAATAGGTGCATGTCTGCCGGCAGCATAGCAGTTCAATTGCCTTGTTGTAAACACCATTAATTATTTTCAATATTAGATTTTATCTGAAGGTAATCACACAATTAAATTTTTAACATCAAGATGCAGGTTAAGTAAGATTAGTCTACAGTGCTGGACAAAAGGACATAGGATTAATGATGCCTACTGTTCTAGTGCCGCAAGAAGGAGGGTGACGTTTCAAGCAATGAAACGATCAGGAGATTAATGATTATAACAATGTATTTTATTTTTTACTAAAAAATGCTCCTGTTCTCGTAAACAATACATTCAACAGAACATGACAACAAGAATCAGTGCCAGACCTTTTTATTTATAGGAGCAATTCTTTTAAACAAAGTGTACAGTCTGGACCTCAAATACATTATAAAATTAGAATGTAATCTAGCTAGAGACAAAACCCAGCAGCTACATGACAAGATCACCTTGATGATATCCATAAAAACAAGTTTATTTCTCAGAAGTGTAATAGATGCCTCAAAAGACAACAGACAGTTGTCAATCACAGTTCAGCAGTTGAAGGATCTGACAACAGTATACACATGCATGCTTATAGCTCCTCATCATGAATATGCTGCGAAAATCATGAGATATATCGCCGCTTTTACATATAAACTGAAATGGGAAAACAAGTCTATTGGCTGAATAGTACCCAGTTGTGAACACTGGACATGCTACACATGGCCAAATTTTTTTTTTTTAATACAGTAGGCCGAAGTTTTGTGGAGTCAGGATGGTACTGGGTTTGGTTTCTTGGGAGATTCTAGGAACATGCGGGAGAGCGCATCGGCCTTTCCGTTCTTGGAACCTGGTCTGTAGGCAATGAGGAAATTAAATAAGATATTCAAGATTCTTATGGTCGGTCCAAACCATAACAGTGGATGTGTCCATAGATTCTGTCCTTTTTGGTTTAAGAGGCCTGCCAACTAGAGTTGGGCGAACGGTTCGGCCCGAGCATCAGTTTGGGACATTGGTTGTCCGCCTACTTCGGGGAACACCCGAATTTGCAGGGTATTCGGCTGGTGTTTCCGCCGAATGCCCTGCAATGCACTGCGTGCTGCACAGTACATTCTGCACCCTGATTAGGCAAAGCTTTGCCCAATAAGGGTGCAGTAAAAGCTGGTTGTTAAGGAGTGGGGATGTGGAGCCGGCCTTGGCGTCCTTAACAACCGATGAGTTACCAGCTGTAAATGGGCTTTACCGCTGACATCTGAGTAAAAAAAAAATTGCCAGTAAAAAAAATACTTGTGTGAGCCCCCCCCCCCCAAAATCCATACCGCCCCTTATCCAAGCAAGCAGCCTGGCAGGTCAGGAAGAGGGGCAACGAGTGCTCCCCCCTCCTGAACCATACCAGGCCACATGCTCTCAACATAGGGGGCTTTGGGGTGGGGGGGCTCTGTTGATGGGGCAAGGGTCTCTTCCCCACAACCCTGGCGGGTGGTTGTGGGGGTCTGCGGGCAGGAGGCTTATCGAAATCTGGGAGCACCCTTTACCAAGTGAGCCCCCAGATCCCGGCCCCCTATGTATATGGCCTACCCATTCACCAAAAAAGTATCAAAAAGTAATAAAAACAGACAGTTTTTGACAATTCTTTTATTAAAAAAAGAAAAAAACAGTGTCCCCCGATGTAAATCCATTGTCAATCACGCTGCCTACTGCACCCAAAAAAAATGATCCTGGCATCCATGAAGGCTGGTTGCCTACTGCAGGCTCTGCTGTTTGACAGTTCTTATATAGGTAAGGGGTGGGACCACTTGGCTATGTCACCTGACGTGATTGATAATGGATTTACATCGGGGACACAGTTTTTTTGTTTTTTTATTTTTTTCATAAAAGATTTGTCAAAAACTGTCTGTTTTTAATACTTTTTGACACATTTTTCTGGTGAATGGGGTATGTACCCTATACTCATTCACATAGGGGGGCCGGGATCTGGGGGATCAATTGTTAGAGGGGGCTTCCAGATTCCGATAAGCCCCCAGCCCGCAGACCTCCACATTGGTCAGAGCTGTGGGGAAGAGACCCTTGCCCCCATCAACAGGTTCCCCCTGCCCAAAGCCACCCCATGTTGAGGGCATGTGGCGCTCGCTCATCCCCCCTTTCCTGACATGCCAGGTTGCTTGCTCAATTAAGGGTCTGGTATGGATTTTGGGGGGGACCCCACGTCATTTCTTTCTTTATTTTATTTAATTAATTTTTTTCTTTAGCCAGGTGCTTGCAATTGCAACTGTGAGTCATTTTAAATGTCATATTTGCTGCAGCCTGTTCTATGCATGCTATATTTTATAGGCATACTAAAGGGGACCCCCCCCCCCCCGGGAATATATTTAAAGGATTTTTTTGTTTTTATTGTTGCACATTTTTGCACTGATACATGGCCCCCAGGGCAGTACCCATACCCCTGTTCAGCTCCCATAGACTTCAATGGGGTTAGCCGTTCGGGTCAGAACTTTTTCCCTGTTCGAGAGTTCTGCTGCAAACTGAACAGGGTGGTGTTCGGCCCATCTCTACTGCCAACACATCACAATGGACCCAAAAATGGATATCCACCATGTTGTGTTACATGTGTGCACTATGCACTAGACATGTGCATTCGTTTTCGTCCGAATGCATTTTTGTCCGAATTTCAGGTGCAGAATCCGAAAAACTAAAGATCTGACATAAACAAATGCTTTATTTTCGTTTTTGTTGTGACAACAGTTCGATATAGATAAGAGATTTGACGCTGACAATAACAATCTGTGTCCATTGAACCTGTGGTCGAATGTGCCTAACCTTAATTCTATTAGTCCAAGATTATTCTACTTAGAAAAGATTTGACGTAGAGAGAAATATTCGACGTAGAGAGGAAAGATTCGACGTAGAGAGGAAAGATTCGATGTAGAGAGATGATTTGACGTAGAGAGAAAAGATTGCTGCTGGAATTGGGTAGAATTGCAGCCAAACTATACAGAGTCATACAGTTTAGCTGCTCCGTCGAATCTTCTTTGAATATTCGACAGACACCATAAGCCTTCAATGACAGATTCGACCTTAATTCATTTGGATTTTCGGACGAATGCAATTTTTAACGAAAAACAAAATAAATAAAAACGAATTTCGGGAGTAACTAAATAAATTTATTTTTTGGACAAAAATGAAATTCCGAAACGAAATATTTTTTTGTCTACTTGTCTACATGTCTACTGTGCACTGAAGTATAATATATACAAAGCATCATAATGTATAGGTGGGAACAGGCTTTGAATTATTTTAAATATATTTTTGAGGATATGGTCTGGCCATAATGGAGAGCGCCCATTGCTCTGTGCAGCTTCTCCCACCCGCCATTCATTAACTAGCTTAGTCCCTCATATAAGCACCAGATCAGCCCTGCTGTCATGCCAAGGAAGAAGGGAGAGCCTGAGCCAGCTGCCAATCCTTCCAAGGTTATGAAAGGGGGGAATTAATGCTTATCTTGTGGATGGTAAAGCCCAATGCACAGTCACAGCTCAGCATGGAGGAGCACCGTCCCCCTCCCTGTCTGAAGACCTACCTGCGCTACTGAGGGAAGACCTGCAGATGAAAACCACCTCAATGGGTGATTCCCCCTTACTCCCTACATCCTCCTCTCTGTCCTCTACGGGAGAGCTGTCAGAGGTATTACACAATGCATAGGGCTCCCCTAGGACTTACAACACTTTTTAAAAGGTCTCTTATAAAGGCAGATCTGGCAGAATTCATTAACCACTTGCTGACTACCCTATAGCACTTTTACTGCTACAGGGCAGCAGCTGTGCGCAGGATCACGTATATATATATATATGTGATTCAGCACTTCTGCCTGCAGGGGCTTGCGGGCCGCCGGCGGGACATTTCTGCTGTGATAATTCATAGCAGAAGCTGATCTGATCATAGCAGAAGCAGGGGACACAATGTCCTCTGACACCCACCGATTGTTAATAAATCACACAGAACTGAGATAGGCCTATGTAAACAAGGCTTATTTCAGTTCTGACAGGGGGGAAGGGACAATCCTGTGTCTCTAAAAAGCAGAGACTAGAATTGATCTCTTCCCCTAGTGAAAGCAGCACACTGTGTACACAAAAACACTGGCTAGGCACACAGTTAACGCTTTGACTGCCCTAGATGTTTAACCCATTCCCAGCCAGTGTCATTAGTATATGACATCATCTTTTTTCTAATAATTTTCCTAAATTAATAAATTTTTCCTGGGTACTATAATTTTTGTTTTGCTGTTTTTTTTTTCATAATTTTATATTATTATTTTTTCTTTATTTTTCTATATTTCCAATTTTTATATGCCGTTTTTTCTATGTACTCTGAGTTGCTTTTAAAGTTCTTGCTAATTCCCGGCCTAAAACAACCTGTATAAGTTGTCCCCACTTGGTGTGTCTGTTATACTGTTGAGAAAGGAGCGCGACTTGAGATAACAACCAAGTGCGCATGCTCACGAAACACGTCCACTACCGATGACGACATCCACTTGAGCCAGCTACATCCTGTACTTCAAGCCTCATTCTGAGGCCACCTTCCGGAGCCGGCTTTACCAACACACGGAAGTGTTTACTAGCCTGGATGGATATACGGACTTTAGCGCGGGGGAAAACGTCACCTGATACTTGCATACCATGCATGTTTGCTTACATCTAAATGTGAGTACAATTATTGATGCTTATTAAAATTGATTTGTGAAACTACTGCACCCAGAGGTGTCTCTCTCTTTGTTTTTGTTTACAGTCTCAGAATACGGTTTCTGTTCCACCCTGAAGGCTGCCCTGAGTGCATACCCCTGGATTAAGTTCTCATATTTATTTGAACTGACCTCCCATATAGACTGTTTGGTCTATACTTATTTTATGGACTTTATCCTTATTCTAGAACATATTTGTTTTTAATAATTGATTATATATACATTTGTATGTTATGATTGCATTGGGAGACATTCATAGAGATGCTTCTGAATTGTGCGCCTATACTTGTTATTTTACCTATTACATATGAAATATATACAGAACCTTACTAGAAAATACAGCGCTATATCAAGTAAAGTAAAAAATGTAAACACCACATTTTGGGTATTTTTAATTTGAAGTTGCTTATTTCCCAAAGTCAAATCACCTTTCTTAAAAAAAAAGAAGCTTGTCTTGTAATTGTGTATGGTATGCAGCAAAAATATTCATATGCCTATTGCTGTTTATGCTAAACTCCTTTCTCAGCAAAACTGAAAACAATTACCAGTTTTGACGTATAATTGTGCAGGCAGAAGAAACTGTTTTGGTAATTATACACTCTGAATGTATTCTCTTGCATTTTAGAAAAATACTGTCTATGCATATATTTATACACATCACATTTAAATGTTACTCCCTTCTGCCACATCATCTTATGTTTGATCACTGTTATTGAAATTTTAGTAATTGAGGCTGGAATGAAGCGATTCAGGGGAAATTTGCTTTGCTAACAGACACATTTAGTGAATTTACCTTGATCTTACTATCTGCTGGTTTGTGAACTGATGCAAGTATTATGGGATCCATTCCCCAAGAGGCTGCTAATAACTGAAGCCAGTTATTAACATCTACAGCCTTTGATTGTGTCATTACAGCTGCTAAGAAGGGAAGGGGGAGAGGAACCAGCAGGAAACTGTTGTGAACATGGAAGTGCATCAGATTACTGGATGTGTACGTTTCTATAGTGGCTGCCTGATCTGGCAGCAATACAATGGTCATTTTTGACTTACATATGATAAATGAAAACAGAGCCATCATGTTGTTTTCAGTTCATCTTTGTGGCTCCTTTCCATAGTCATTTATATAAATAACAGTATTAAAAAAAGAAAAAAAAAGACTCCCCTGCCTTGTCCACTAACTACACTAAGCTGAACCATCCCCCCAGGTGCTTACTTACATATTCTAATGGTGGTGGTTTCCCACGTTGCCAATATAATGGCTGGTCTGGTAAAAAAAAAATCTAGTGCCAGTCTGTCTAAGTTTAAGTAAGTTTCACTCAAGCCAATTAAGTGATATTAATTAGCAGGAACAGACAGTACGACACTGGATTTTTACCCAACATTATGGTATCATGGGAGACCTCCACCATTGGAGGAAGTCAGTACCTCCAGGGGAATGGTTCATCTAATGCCGTGTACACACGACCAGACTTTTCGACGGACTAGGTCCGACAGTCTTTCCGACGGACTTTCGGCGGAGTTACGATGGACTTTCTGAATGAACGGACTTGGCCACACACAATTACACTAAAGTCCGACGGATTCGAACGGGATGACGTACCACCGGACCAGAATAAGGAAGCCAATAGCTGCCCTTGCGTCGTTTGCCCGTCGAACTAGCATACAGATGAGCGGATTTCTCGATAGGAACTGGGTTTGGCGGAGTTCCGTCGGAAAAATTTGAAACATGTTCTATTTCTAAAGTCTGTCAGATTTTTCAACAGCAAAAGTCCGATGGAGCCCACACACGATCGAATTGTCCGATGGATTCGTTCCGTTGGACCTTTGCTGTTGAAAAGTCTGCTCGTGTGTACGCGGCATTAGTGTATTTAGCAAGCCAGGCAGGAATGCTGGAGGGGGGTTAAAGTTACTAAACGCTTAAATCAATAATGTAAACTTAGCATTTATAGTCACAAAAGAGATTATGCACACTAATTGAGTGAGTTTTCTTTTCATCCTGCCATTCATCTTGTACAGATCTTAAGGCACACTGCTCAAAGACTGACAATAGGATGTACTTCGATTCAACAGCAATGCGTAAAGTTTTCTGAATTTGGATTAAATTAGTAAAACATTTAAATTTAAGATGCATTGAGTGGACTTTCTTTGATTAAAGCATAGTAGCAATGTTTCTTGCATATCATTAACACTTTATTGAATGCTTGATCTATGAAGTTGTTTTATTGCAGCTCTGCTAAAAATAAATTTCTCTATATTCAGTAGAGTGAGGCTGGGCTAGATTGCTTATTCTGCTTCATGGAAATCTGGAGATTTCAACCAAACCCAATATGATCCTGATATGCAGCGAGATGAGTTAAGTCAGATCCGGTCTGTTACTGGTATCAGCTTACAGTATGTAAAAGTAGAACATACAGGGCACAGTAACATGGTATCATGATAGGTCCACAAGAAGGGGTAGGGGAGGAATAACAGAAAACACTTTTGAGATCAACCAATCTCCTTAACAAACATCTTCTTTAGAAACCAGCAAGTGAATGACTTAAAATTTTGATTCAAAGATTCATACTGTAACATCAGCATCTTTGTCTGAAAAGTTTCTTCTGAGTCACATTAATGCTTTCTCTAGACCACAGCACCACACAAGGCATTCATCAAACTCTTTTAGAAATCTCAATTCCAAGCAATTGTAGCTGGATGTTAGCTTAAACTGATATTGCCATTTACATTGAACTTGTTAATGGAATGGAAATGTTATGAGATGGACTGAGGTCTGTTATCAATATAAAGATGGTGTTCATTTTTGTACTTGTTGATACCCCGTAATTGGTTGCTTGGGGCAAAATGTATTTTGCCTTGTCTCCTATATGCAGTTACTGGAAGATTCTACAGCTGGATATGAAATATATTGATCACTTGATCCTTAATAGATTTTCCTAGTCATTTGTAGATGAAGGGAATTCAAAACAGTGCACCTACAGTGACATGTGACATGTGAGTATTTTCACCTTTTCTGCCAAATTGGGATATTACCTACTTTATTTTTGGTGCATTTCCCAATTCACTTAGCAAAACTAAGAAATATTTATGAATTGCAGCTTACCTTTTAAGATGCTCTTTTCTGGAACTTCCAGCATTGAAAATTGTAACTTTTCTTTGTTAAGAGGGGTCTAGGAAGATGTGTTTACCATAAATAATTGTGTCTGGAGGCAGAAACAGTACTTCATCAGTTGTAATAGATTTGAACACTGTCTGCCTTAATACAAGGTTAAAGATTTAGGAGCTAGGCTAGGTTATGACAACGAGAGTCAGCCAGTCCCCAGCCCAGCTACTGGGACAAATCTCGGTGAGCTAGCTAATAAATGCTTGTAGTTAGCCATGACAGCTTCTCCTCTATAACATTTACAAGGTAAACACAATTTGCTTTTGGTATGCTGTGTGATTACTAACACATAACAAACATAAAGTGGGGTTTTCTAAAAAAATTGACTGGCCCTTATGCCCTTATGCAAAGCATGCTGGACTTTCTGATAAAAGTGCTGCACTTGTTTAATGCTCCAGAAGAACTGAATAAGCAACATATCTACTAGCAAGAGAACAATGGGTCTGTGTCCTTCTCTAAATTCAATTACCTGTGTGTAATCTGATACCTGAAAGATCTAAATACAGGTAGAAAACACATGTTCTAAAGCCTTGTACACATGGGCACCTGGGATGACACAACATACAATTCAGGTGTACCTCTCTGCCTGGGAGCCACATAAAATAAATAATCTAGCATATACAACTGTGACACAAGCCATATAAAAATGCAATGCTATTAACCGCTTCCGGACCAGCCACCGCAGTTATACTGCGGCAGGTTGGCTCCCCTGTGCGAGCCATCGTAGCTGTACGTCGGCTCTTTAAGACACCTTTGGCGCGTGTAAAAAGCGTGTCCCCAGAGCCGATGCGAGTGCCTGGCGGGCGTGAGTGCCCGGCGCACGCGTTTGCTCATTACTGAACGCGGATGTGTGTTTAAACACACAAATCCCAGTCCTTTCAGGGGAGTAGAGACAGATCGTTGGTTCATACTAAGTATGAACACCGATCTCACTCTCTCCTCCTAGTCAGTCCCATCCCCCCTACAGTTAGAACACACCTAGGGAACACAGTTAACCCCTTGATGCCCCCTAGTGTTAACCCCTTCCCTGCCAGTGTAATTTATACAGTAATCAGTGCATTTTTATAGCACTGATCACTGTATAAATGTCTCTGGTCCCAAAAATGAGTCAAAAGTGTCCGATTTGTGAAATCGCAGATCGCCGCCATTACTAGTAAAAAAATAATAATAATAAATGCCATAAATCTATCCCCTATTTTGTAGACGCTATAACTTTTGCGCAAACCAATCAATACACGCTTATTGCGATTTTACCAAAAATATGTAGACGAATACATATCGGCCTAAACTGAGGACCTTTTTTTTTTTTTTAAATTTTTTGTAAAGTCGCTGTAGATCCGAGGGGAACATGCAAGGAAAAAAAAAATAAAAAACTGAATTTTAGCTTGCACATGATTGGATGATAAAATCAGCAGAGTTTCCACTCATTTCAGATCTACCCCTTAGATTTAGAGCGACTGCACTTCCAAGTGCACTTTGACTGCACTTTCAATTGCACTTGCAGTGCAAAGTGGATTTGCCTTTCATAAATAACCCCCATTGTGTTTTTCTTCAAAGTTCGCTCTTCTTTTGTTTATAGCGCAAAAAATAAAAAACGCAGAGGTGATCAAATACCACCAAAAAAAAAAAGCTTTATTTGTGGGGAAAAAAGGACATTAATTTGGTTTGGGTACAGAGTCGCACGATCGCGCAATTGTCAGTTAAAGTGACTGGCCTGGTCATTGAGCAGCCAAATCTTCTGGGGCTGAAGTGGTTAAAAATGAATGTTCATTTTCTATCTGCAACACAGTAATGTGTTCTAAAATAATATGGTACCCTGGAGGTGTTCTGTACAGCCCCGATCCTCTTCTTTTCGGGTTCCCCCATCCAGCAATTTTGCCCCCCCCCTCCTGCCAAGAGCCCCCAGAGCAAACACCTTGGTTTGGGTGCACCCAAGCAGGCTGCTCTGCGTGTCCATTTACACACAGAGGCGTGGCTCGGCCCTGCCCCCTCTCTGTCCATTGGCTCACTGGCGGTGATTGACATTGACACCCGCTGCTGTCTCAGCCAATGAGGAGGGAGAGTCCATGGAGAGTCAAGGCGCTTGTGAACATCACTGGATTGTGATGGGGCCTCGGTAAGTACTGGGGGGCTGCAGCACACAGATTTTTTTTTTTTACCTTCATGCATATAATTTTTGTGGATTCTTGACACAATTGTCATGCTAGTTTTCACCTTTTTTTAAACCTCTGTTGCATTGGCCCTGATGATATCCTGCTACTTATTTGTAGTCACTTCCTGTCTATATGCATGCACTCCAGTGGTGGCTGCTGTGATTTATAAGAGCAACTTTCATGATGGTTACAATAGTGGAGCAAGCCTGTGCATTATGGGATGGTACAGCCATTTATAGTCTGCATTGGAGGGCATGTGACAGGTTGACACTAAAAGAGTGGAAAATAGGGACAGATAATTTTCTGCACGGTGATAGGCTTATTGAGCATTGCAGGTATATCCCCTATCATGGTTGAGTCGTGGTTCCTTTAACAGGGACAGTTTTGGAGAAATTTCTTGGTACTCAGGGATTCTCTCCCATGCAGGGTGAGGTGTTTTGGGAAAGTTTGGCTAGATAGAGGACTGATTTCCAGTACTTTGTGGATTGAGAAGTCTGTATTAGGGACCCAGAATTTCAGAGGTTAAAATAGTTTTGGGGGGACAGAACCTCCAAAACCTGACTACAAGGACTGTGAGAAATCAGCATTGCTGGCAGTGTGGAGGAGTTTAGGAGCTGAGAGCAAGGGGAATGCTCTGGGTATTGAGACATTTGTTGCTGAACCCCAGTAACCTGTACAGCACCATGAGACCCAGGAGGATCTGTGTTGGTATTGCATACTGCTCCTGGACTGGGCACAGAAGAGAATGTCTTCCTTCACAGATTTTTTTCGAGGCTACATTCATTGTAACCTGCACCTGGGAGCAGGGAGTGGATGTACCCCTAGCCTCTCCTAACCCTACCTGGTCTGTACCTGATCCAAAGCTCCACTGACTCCTCCCTGGCTAGCCCACCCATTAAAATGTATGCAGCAGGTTGTAAGGGGCAACAGAAGTTTTGTACTGGTGGGGTTTTTATGTTGATGTCAGTCTAAGAATCAAGTCACACATAGCATGTCTAAATGTGTTATGCCCCGTACACACGAATGGAAATTACGCCAGCAAAAGTCAGATGAGAGCTTTTGGTCCGAAAATGCGACCATGTGTATGCTCCATCTGACTTTTGCTGGCGGAATTGCAGCCAGCAAAAGATTGAGAGCAGTTTTACAATTTTTCGGTCAGAAAAAGTTCTGATCGGAAATTCGATCGTCTGTACCAATTCCAACACGCAAAAATCCTACACATGCTCGGAAACAATTTGACACATGCTCGGAAGGATTGAACTTCATTTTCTTGGCTTGTCGTAGTGTTGTACGTCACCGTGTTCTTGATGGTCAAAAGTTCAGTGAACTTTAGTGTGACTGTGTATGCAAGACAAGCATGAGCGGAATTCCGTCAGAAAAACACTCCAAGATTTTTCAGACGGAAATTCCGCTCATGTGTACGTGGTATTAGAGGATCACTTCAGACTTGCTCTTACTGGGATGTGGATTTTGGGTGGCAGGAAAGAAGCCTGTAGAGGGGCAGAGGGAGTAAACACACCAGAATCCTGCACTCTGAAATATTGGGGTGGGGACTACCTGCACATATTCTCTGAGAAAAAAAAATCCCTAGGTGCAGGTACATATTATTATTGAGCTCTGGGCCCAATCCTGCTACAGACTGTAACCATTGGCCACATTTGTGAATACCTAAAAGCGACCAGAACAAGAGATTCTCGGGCTCCACAGTTATGCACATGACAAACATACAGAAATTCAGTTAATTGCATATTGCTAATTTTTATTAATTCTTAATAAGCCCCAAAGCTTTTAATTTAGCCACAAACACAACATGATTTGTTCCAGACCTTTCAACTTAAAACAAGTTACTATGCATTGTGAGGGTCTAAATAACCCATTCTAACTATATGCATTCATCTAAATCCTGACACTACACAGTAATTAGTAAAGCTCTAGTTTGACAGATCAATTCTAAAACAAACTTGGTTGTATAGCGAGCAACAGAATTATGGTCTTTCTAGGGTGAATTTAGAATCACCTGGATTTTTTTTTCCCTTTTTCTATTTTACATACTTTATTCAAATGTGGATAACTTGACTTTACAAAATCAGATGAATAAATGGAATCTAGGCCAATAGGGGAGAATGAAATAACTCCCTTCACATTAGTAAGCACATAGCGTGAGTTTAGATTGCATAAGCAATGTTTTATCTCAGAAATATAATAGTACTTGAGAAAATGGCACAAAGTCTAAACAGGCAATCATATCAGAGATCTAGTCTAGTCATGTGACTGAAAATAAAATAAGCATTTACATCCTTTTTACTGAGCGTTTCACATCTGAAAGAAAATCCAGATGAAACTATAATTTGCCTGGTTTGCAAAAGTCTTGTCATTAGTGGTTCTGACTATACGTTTAAATCACTGGCGTTCTCTTCCTCTTCTTGTAAGACTTCACTAGTAAGAAAAATGTAACACATTCTTAAAGAAAATTGCTGAATCACGACTCTGAATGCAAGTGCTTTCCTTTACTCATCTTAAAACAAAAACTGTCCAGATACTTTTTAATGCACTTGAAACATTTATATTGTCTATAATAACATTGAACCACTTGGGGCACTGCAGCACTAAATATCAGTATATTACATTTCTTGTCTAGCAAGAAACAGGGTAATATCCACTAATGTGACTTTGATTTTATGTATATATGGTGCTGTTGACTCATAACAACCCTTTGCACAGTTACAGTGCTGTGATTGTAAACTAGGTTTTCCTGGCTAGATAAAGATACAGTAATAGATTGCAAAGTTTTTTTTTTTCTACACAGGGCATTTAGATTATGGCCAATTAGACAAATACAATTTAAACTTGTGAGTGCGGTTTGGGTTAGAGGAAGAAAATAACCCTTACAAGCATGGGGAGTAACTGTTGGGGTGCAAACTCCACACAGATGGTTTTCCTAGTGTGAATTACCCCAGGATTGTAAGTCTAAAGAGTTAACCACCCAGCTACTGTGCTACCTAGCACATTTACAATTATAGGAAGGAGGCATTCTCTTCTTTTGAATGTATTTCAGCAAGAAATACTTGAATGATTAAAGCCCGGTTAAACTCTTAATTTAAATACAGTAAATGCATTTTCAATGCATTACAACAAAAGATATTCAATGTTTTACAGTGTGTTTTCTCTCTAAAGCAGCCACAGACTTTGTAGGAAAAGCCAGTCCTGTCAGCATGCTGCTTGCTCCTTGTGGAGAAGCAGTGGTCTCTCTGCAGAGATCTGGCACCATGTTTACTTTTAAAGTCAGAGGCCCAGGTCACCCCCCCCCCAAACACACACACACTCACTTTTCATTAAATTTCTAAGATATAACAAACCTTTTACATGCTGTAGCCTTCACAGGGATGGACAGGTATAATGGGTTGGGTAATTTGTGAATTTATACATTTTTTTACTGTATATACGTTTTAAAAAACTAAAACATGATTTTACATTATTTATATATATAAATACATATATATTTTACATATATATATATATATATATATATAATAGCTGTTCTCTTTTGATTGTATGTGGCCAACAATAACTCCATAGGAGCCTGTATGAAAAGAGGGCAAAGGGAATGGGGGAATATTTATTAAAACAATCTTTTCTCTAGAAATCGGTAAAGACAACCTGGTATAAATTTTGAAAGATACCTGGAGTCCACCTATTAGATAAAAATGGTAAATACTGATGAAATGCTTTATATATATAATATATATATATATATAATAAATATATTCATATATATATATATATATAAACACATGCACACTATACATTCCCTTCAATTGACCTAAGCAATCCATAGTCCCTATATGGGTAGTTAAAATATAACTAAAGGCAAAACTTTTTTTTTAGTTTTGGACATAGTGGAGATGGAATAGAACATTTGTCAGTTTTTACTGCAGTCTGTGCCCCCGTTAAGGAGATTCCCCCCTCTCTATTTGTCCTGTTTACCCTTATCATTGAAAGTGAAAGTAAAATAAAATGCCAAATTTTGGATTGTCCCCAGAAAAGTAATAAAGGGGAAATATTCCAACGGGGACTCTAGTTCTGGTGACCTGGGGATCCCCAAGAAATTCCCTTAATATGCAGGAATTTCCTCTCACTTCCCATTTGGCTATGGGACAGGAAGTGAAGGCAAATCTCCCCAATGAGACACAAATGGCATAACAATCTGACAAGGGTTATAACCCTCCTTTGCTCTAGCCAAAATGAAAAAAAATTTTTTGCCTATAGTACTACTTTAACCACTTCATGCAAACAGCCCAGCCCAGCCCGGTACATCGGTAGGGGAAAGTGGATGTATCTGGGTATAGCCTGCAGCTGCAGGCTATACCCCGTACCATTTTTCAGGGCGGGCAGTCTGCTATCTTGTAATATCTATCAGTCTGCTATCTTGTCCAGCTTGGCAGCCGCTCGGCCATTCTCCCAAGCAGCGGGAGGCGACATCCCCCCTCCCGCCGCCATCTGCCACCCCTTCCGGGCCTCCCGTCCCACCGGGGGACTCCAAGCCACCATACGGTACGTCCGCCAGGTAGGCACGTCCGCCAGGTAGGCTGTGACCCGAACAAATCCAGATTTGGCTTTGATTGGTACTCTGTAGTAAAATTCAGGAAGCAATGTCACAACGCCACTTCCAGTTTAGTCGGCTGCCAATTGCACAGATTTAAAAAAAATGACTACTGAATACTCCGAAGTACAAAAGAGGGATTTGGGGTCTTTTGTGGGACTAGGGTGTATCCTGCTGCCATCAGTAGAAGGTAGTCTGTTAGGGTAGAAGGCAGAAGGTATGACGCTTCTATGGTGGACCATATTTTTCAGGTGTAGGATACCACAAGAAGTATAATTGGTCTAATATTGATGCAAAGTAGTAGTTACTGGTATGAGGCAGTAATTTTCTTATTTTTTTATTCAAAAAAGTGTATTTTTTCCCAAAGAAACTGGGGTTGAAAGACCGATGCGCAAATACCGTGTGACATAAAATATTGCAACGACTGCTATTATATTCTCCTTTTATTCTAAAAAAAATAAAAAAAAAAGAATATATATATATATATATATATATATATATATATATATATATATAATATATAAAATATATATATATATATATATATATATATATATATATATATATATATATATATATATATATATATATATATATATATATATAATGTTTGGGGTTCTAAGTAATTTTCTAGCAAAAAATACAGATTTTCCCATGTAAACAAGTGTCTAAATTAGGCTGGGTCTTTAAAGTTTATTAAAAGTCAGTAGCTACAAAAAGTGTAGCTGCTGACTTTTAATAAGCAGACACACACCTGTCCCACGGTCCAGCAATGTGGCCACCCGAGTTCCTCTCCCCCTCCTCCCTGCGTTATAGTGATCAAAAAGTGACCTGCAAGGTTTCTGAACCTTGTTTAGGAAAGCAACAAGAAGCCTTTGCTTAAACTGTCAGATGAATTTCACAAGACAAACGTTCATGTTATTGTAAGCAACTATATCAGGTCCCTGTTAAACTTGGAGTGTAACTGTAATGCGGCGTACACACGAAGGGACTATCCCGCGGGATTATCCTCTGGACTGAAGTCCAGCGGATAATCCCCTCGTGTGTGGGCGCCGGCAGACTTTTTGGTGCCAAAGTCCGGCGGACTTGGACGAACGAGCGCCCCCCCCCCCCTCCTGAGCCGTACCAGGCCGCGTGCCCTCAACATGGGGGGTGCCCTGGGGAAAAGGGGGCCGTGCGGCCCCCCCCACCCCAAAGCACCTTGTCCCCATGTTGATGAGGACAAGGGCCTCTTCCCGACAACCCTGGCCGTTGGTTGTCGGGGTCTGCGGGCGGGGGCTTATCGGAATCTGGGAGCCCCCTTTAATAAGGGGGCCCCCAGATACCGGCCCCCACCCTATGTGAATGAGTATGGGGTACGATGTACCCCTATCCATTCACCTAAGGTGTAAAATGTAAAGTACAAAAACACACACACTTTTGAAAAAATATTTTATTGCACTGCTCCGGGGGTCTTCTTCCGTCTTGGGGGTCTTCTCGCCGGACTCCTCCGCTCTCTTCTGCTCTTTTACCTAGCTCTTTCACGAGCGGAGGAGTCCGGCTACCTTCTTCGTCGTCGTCGCCGCCGTCGTCTGGGGGTCTCGATCTGCCTTCGGGGGTCTTCCGGGGGTCTCTTCTGTTCTTGCGGCGGTCGTCGTCTTCCGCGCCGCCGGCGCCTTCTTCTTCTTCTTGTTCTTCTTCCGATGTTGACCCGTCGCTGTCTCTGCCCGGAATGCCTGTGCCGCGCTGCGCTGGGACTTATATAGGGGCATGGGGACAGGGTCACATGCTCATGTCACATGGTGACCCCGCCCCCTTGCGATGTCACAGTCCCAGCATCCTCCGGGACTGTGACAACACAAGGGGGCGGGGTCACCATGTGACATGAGCATGTGACCCTGTCCCCCATGTCCCTATATAAGTCCCAGCGCAGAGCGGCACAGGCATTCCGGGCAGAGACAGCGACGGGTCAACATCGGAAGAAGAAGAAGAACAAGAAGGACAAGAAGAAGAAGGCGGCGCCGGCGGCGCGGAAGACGACGACCGCCGCAAGAACAGAAGAGACCCCCGAAGGCGGATCGAGACCCCCAGACGACGGCGGCGACGACGAAGAAGGTAGCCGGACTTCCCCCGCTCGGTAAAAGAGCTTGGTAAATGGGGGGGAGTCCGGCGAGAAGACCCCCAAGACGGAAGAAGACCCCCGGAGCAGTGCAATAAAATATTTTTTCAAAAGTGTGTGTGTTTTTGTACTTTACATTTTACACCTTAGGTGATTGGGTAGGGGTACATCGTACCCCGTACTCATTCACATAGGGTGGGGGGCCGGTATCTGGGGGCCCCCTTATTAAAGGGGGCTCCCAGATTCCGATAAGCCCCCGCCCGCAGACCCCGACAACCAACGGCCAGGGTTGTCGGGAAGAGGCCCTTGTCCTCATCAACATGGGGACAAGGTGCTTTGGGGTGGGGGGGCCGCACGGCCCCCCTTTCCCCAGGGCACCCCCCATGTTGAGGGCACGCAGCCTGGTACGGCTCAGGAGGGGGGGGCGCTCGTTCGTCCCCACCCCTTTCCTGGCCTGCCAGGCTGCGTGCTCGGATGAGGGTCTGACTTGGATTTGGGGGGAACCCCCACGCTGTTTTTTTCGGCGTGGGAGTCCCTTTAAATCCATGCCAGCTTACGGAGCTAGCGCGGCGGCATTTACTGCCTACGCTAGCTACATAACCTGAAGTTACGTTCTAAATGAACGGACTGCTCCGTGTGTGGGCAAGTCCGTTCATTTTCAAAAGTCCCGCGGACTTTTGGCCGGCGGATTATCCGCCGGAGAAGTCCGTGCGTGTGTGGGCAAGTCCACACGCTCGGAAAGTCCAGCGGACCCAGCTGGAAAGTCCCGCGGGATTGTCCGCTGGACTAAGTCCGCCGGCAAAAGTCTGCACGTGTGTACGCGGCATTATAGTAACCCCACTATTAGTTGTAGAAAAGGGGAGAGGCTGCTTTCTAAATTATGGGGTTGTTCACTCAAAAGTAAATTTTTCATCACATGTCTATGTAAATACTGCACAGTTGGAATGCTCATGTAGATTTTTCATTTCTTTTTAAGTGCTCTTCATCCTTATAGTGCATGATACCCATATATATACAACTTTATATGTGCTGTGAAAGATGCACTGGGAATGCCAGTTTGGCTGGAAAGGGGTGTTATGTGTTTCTAAAAAGCTGTTCTAATCAGGCATTATTATACCACTAGCATGGTTACACATTTTAGAGAAAACAACTTGCTTCACAGGGTCTCTCCCAAGCTTTGAGAAAGAGGCATGCTATGTTTAGCCTGCAGAAAGAGAGAGAGATGGAGGAGCATGTTACATAAAAAGCTGATGTTTTTGGTTGCTGGATATAAGCTTGAACTCCCAGGTAGAGAAAAACTATGTAGTAAGTTCTGTATTTTCTATTTCTGTAGAAATATTACCTAAGTTGTTTATGTCAGAAATGTTGCTTAGGTTTCTTTGATGTTTAAATTTAAATAATGCAGTTTGTGGCCAGCTTGAAAACCCCAGTTTGGACTCTTGCTATCTTAATGTATCAAGATCAAATATTAGCGATGAAGATGTACCAGTGGCAAGACACATTGCTGGCAGGCTATAAAACTGGATAAGAACAAGGCTGGACAAGGCCAGACAATGCACTCAGGGTTAATAACATGTAAAGAAGTATGTGCCCAGGGTTGAACGCACAAAACAGAAGTTTGCGATCTGGGCATTCATCCCTGGGCACATACTGCCCTAGTATCAGATGCCTCAGACTTCAGCCTCTCAGAGTTTTACAGGTTGCTGGAAGCAGGGCTGGTCAGTTCCCCAGTGTCTTCTGCCTGCACGGAAATGCCAAAGTCTCATGCACGGGGGCTGAATGCCCAGTGGGACTGAGGCCTTAAGAAACACACCCATAAATTATTTTGATGAACTTTCAAAAATGTTTTTCTAGTTAGGTTACATTTCCCTTCAAGAAGCCTCCAACACGTGGCCTTGGGTACACAGCACACTATGTACACTGTACAGCTACACTCACGTTTTGGAGCTTTTGACATATTTTTGCCAAAGTCCCTGAACTCAACTCAATAAAAGCCTAGGTGTCCATGCACACATATGCTTTTACCAGAGTTTAGGCGCAGCCCGTTTAGCACTTCAGACTTTATTCATTTCAATGGCCAGAATAAATTAACATTTTGGCCAATAAAATAAACTCCCAAACACCAAATGCTGCTAAACTCTTCTAAACTCACCTAAACTGGTTTGAAAAAATGGAGCATAGGCAAGTATTTAATTCTGCTTGTCTCCTGTTACGAGAAACAGTGTTTACAATAAACCAGTGTGCTTGAAGCCAGTTTTACAACCTAAAGCAAATATACTAAGCAAAGAAGAATGAACCTATTACAGCCACTTAGACAAAGACAGGGCGTGATTATCACCCAATCAAGTCAAATTCAGTTGGATTGGGTGTCATGATTTGTAGAATTAAAGCTGGTTATTGCCACATCTGACCAATCTTGAGGAATGCAAAATATTCAGTGTTTTAAAATTTTGGACAATTACTGTTTTCACCTCTTCCAACACAGATTGGCAGTCAAAGTGTTTTGTTGAATCTCACTCCAATAAATAGATAGTCATGCTGGCTCATATCCAAGCATGTATGTTTTGGAACAATTGTGAAAAAAAATTATATTTGGGTGGTTAAATCACAAATGTGTATCTGACCAACATGCATTATCTATTGCCAGCTTTCCAGTTTACAGTAGGATCAATGGCTCCACAACAGCTAGACAGAATGTGGATAACATAAAACTTTTAAAGTATTGTATTTAAAAAATGTCTCTCATAAATCTTCATAATCAGTCAGTGTATTGTTTACTTCGATAACCCCTACAGTTAACAATATTTTCCTAGACATTAAGTCTAGAGTTTAAACTTGTTTGCTAAAGTGTTTCAGGGATTACTGACAATGATAAGTGTTTATCCCTTTGTCTCTCTTTTCTGAGCTGAGAAAAGATTGAGGGATTTGAAGTCTAGTGGCTTTAAAACAAAAAGGTAAGTTGCTGATGTCCTTGAATGTCCTGTTGCTATGTTGTTATTGAATAATTAGAAATATTTTGTGTATGTATAGATAGATACTTTTTTTTTACTATATCTACCACAGTATCTCACAAAAGTGAGTACACCCCTCACATTTTTGGAAATATTTTATTATATCTTTTCATATGTAAAGTAGTGAGTGCACAGCTTGTATAACACTATAAATTTGCCGTCCCCTCAAAATAACTCAACACACAGCCATTAATGTTTAAACTGCTGGCAACATAAGTGAATACACCCCTAAGTGAAAATGTCCAAATTGGGCCCAAAGTATTCAATATTTTGTGTGGCCACCATTATTTTCCAGCACTGCCTTAACCCTCTTGGGCATGGAGTTCACCAGAGCTTCACAGGTTGCCACTGGAGTCCTCTTCCACTCCTCCATGACGACATCACGGAGCCGGTGGATGTTAGAGACCTTGCGCTCCTTTACCTTTCATTTGAAGATGCCTCACAGATGCTCAATAGGGTTTAGGTCTGGAGACATGCTTGGCCAGTCCATCACCTTTAACCTCAGCTTCTTTGACAAGGCAGTGGTCATCTTGGAGGTGCGTGTTGGGGTCGTTATCATCTTGGAATATTGCCCTGCGGCCCAGTCTCTGAAGGGAGGTGCTCATGCTCTGCTTCAGTATGTCACAGTACCTGTTGGCATTCATGGTTCCCTCAATAAACTGTAGCTCCCCAGTGCCGGCAGCACTCATGCAGCCCCAGACCATGACACTCCCACCACCATGCTTGACTGTAGGCAAGACACACTTGTCTTTGTACTCCTCATCTGGTTGCCGCCACACACACTTGACTCCATCTGAACCAAATAAGTTTATCTTGGTCTCATTAGATCACAGGACATGGTTCCAATAAACCATGTCCTTAGTCTGCTTGTCCTCAGCAAACTGTTTGCGGGCTTTCTTGTGCATCATCTTTAGAAGGGGCTTCCTTCTGGGACAACAGCCATGCAGACCAATTTTATGCAGTGTGTGGCATATGGTCTGAGCACTGACAGGCTGACCTCCCACCCCTTCAACCTCTGCAGCAATGCTGGCAGCACTCATACCTCTATTTCCCAAAGACAACCTCTGGATATGATGTTGAGCACCTGCACTCAACTTCTTTGGTCGACCATGGTGAGGCCTGTTCTGAGTGGAACTTGTCCCGTTAAACCGCTGTATGGTCTTGGCCACCGGGCTGCAGCTCAGTTTCAGGGTCTTGGCAATCTTCTTATAGCCTAGGCCATCTTTATGTAGAGTAACAATTCTTTTTTGCAGATCCTCAGAGAGTTCTTTGCTATAAGGTGCCATGTTGAACTTCCAGTGACCAGTATGAGAGAGTGAGAGCGATAAACACCAAATATAACACACCTGCTCCCCATTCACACCTGCGACCTTGCAACACTAACAAGTCACATGACACCGGGAAGGGAAAATGGCTAATTGGGCTCAATTTGGACATTTTCACTTAGGGGTGTACTCACTTTTGTTGCTAGAGGTTTAGACATCAATGGCTGTGTGTTGAGATATTTTGAGGGGACAGCTAATTTACACTGTTATACATGCTGTACACTCACTATTTTACATTGTAGTAAAGTGTAATTTCTTCAGTGTTGTCACATGAAAAGATATAATAAAATTTTTCCAAAAATGTGAGGGTTGTATGCACTTTTGTGAGATACTGTATACATTCATACATACATACACACACACACACACACATACAGTACAGTAAAAAAAAAGAAAAAAGGCTTGCCCCCCCCTCCCAAATACATACCAGTCCTTTATCTGATCATTCAGCCCGGGAGTTCAAGAAAGGGGGGGGGGGACGAGTGCCTCCCTCTCCTGAACCATACCAAGCCACATGCCCTTCACATGGGGGGGGTGCTCCCAGGTTTTACACAAGTGAATAAAAGATGATCATAGTAGGCACCCCTGTCAATGTCAAATGGCTTGTCTCATCCCTGAAAACTAATACATTTGAACAACAGACTTACCGGCCAGATCATCAGGTGAAAATAGAAGAAATAAATCCCCCAAAAAATAAATGCAGCCATGACATCTAAAAATTGGTAATCTGCAACATAATAGATGTTTGTTTTTGGGTTTAAAAAGTCAGCAGCTACAAATACTGTAGCTGCTGACTTTTAAGAAACATATTTTCACTAGCCCAGTAGTTCAGTGCTGTCTACATCCGTGCTGGTTCTTCACTGGACTTAGTTTCCCAGCAACAGCATCTTGGTTGTGGGAGCTGGCTGTAACTACCTGCAAGCAGCTATGAGCTCAATTTCTCAATCCAGCGATGTGCATGGGAGTCAAAGCTCTCTCTCTCTCTCCTTATTGGCTCAGACACAGCCATGGGAGCCATTGGCTTTTGCTGCTATCAATCACAGCTAGTGAGAAGGGAGCAAGAGGTGTGCCCAAGCAAAAAACTTTGTGTGTCTTATGGATACACAGAGCCTGATCGGAAGCGAGCATGCATGAGTGGCTTGCTATAGGGGCACAGGAGTGGCTTGCTATGGGAGCACTCAGTGGAGGGGGGGGCTGGAGCACTAGTGGGGGAACCGAGAAGAGGAGGATCGGGGATGCTTTGTGCCAAACCATTGCATATAGCATGTGAGTATGACATGTTTGTTATTTAAAGAAAAAAAAAATGCAGTTGTGCAAATATCATGTGACATAAAAAAAAATTCTTCCAACACCATTTTGTTCTACAGGGCCTCTGTTTCAGATCGCGGCAACACGTGGCGAACCCTCCCCCATTTAGATTGTTTCCGAGGTGCAAGGGCTGGATGAGAGACTGACCAGGGAGGAGGCCTCGATGGGAGCACTTGAGTCACGGGTGGCATACCTGGAGAGGTATACCGGAGGCGACTGGCCAGGAAAACTTGACCGACACGGTGAAGGCCATCATACACAAGCTGCTTGGGGATGACCTACCTGCCTCACTCGAGTTTGACAGAATCCACAGAGCACTCGGCCCTAGACTGGCAGATGTTGATCGGCCCCGCGATGTCATCTGCCGCGTGCACCGCTACAGCCACAAAGAACAAATCATGCGGGAGGCTCGACTCAAGGGCCCTGTGGACTTTGATGGGGCGCAAATTTCCTTATTCCCGGATGTGGCTCGTGCGACTCTCCTGCGGAGAGCGATGCTAAAACCCCTGCTGGAAAGACTCTGCCATGCGGGACTGACCTACAGATGGGGCTTCCCGATCCAACTCACCATCCGCAAGGGGAGCGCTTCATTTACACTGAGGCGCCAGGCAGAACTCCCGGATCTCTTTGCCTTCTTGGGGATGGAACCGATCCCACTCCGGGACTGGCTGGGACCCCTGCCGAGCAGAGAGCAGCGCGCACCCTCCCAGAGCGCCCCGCTGGGTCACTTGAGAAGGTCCTCCAGGCGCAGACAACGTGAACACACTCCGATCGGAAGGAACGATCCGGAGCAGTAAGACCTGCGACCCCCCACAAAGAAAGTAAGTGACGGGCGTTTCGGGTGATGCCACGGGACTTAGACTGCAGTGAACCCCCCAGGAGACCCTGTGACTAGCCCATATCCCTCACTTGGCGATGCCTCTTGTCCTGCTTGAGGGCCCCCTTCCCCCCCTTTCTGGCATGTGCCCTATCCCCATAGCCTGGAAGTATGCCCTCCGCCCCCTGTGCTAGGATACATTGCCATATTTCAGTGTCCGGTTCCCCCTTATTCCATGAGGTATCTAATAGAGGCACCCCCAGAGACGATCGGGCTTCGCCCCCCTGATCCGAGTAGCCCAAATAGCCTACTGGAGAACGCTGTCCTTAGTGACATGACGAGCTTCACGGACTGGGGGTGAAGACCCCCCACAGAGGAAGATATACAACAGGACCTGCAATGGGGAAACGTATTCCTGATCGGCTACTACCACAACAGCTATACCTTGCAAAGGACAAATCTGAATGACCAGGTTTGGGTAGTGAATGTACCGTTGTGCATACTATGTCCGGGGGAGGGGCGGGCGATTGGGGGCACGGGTAGCAATGTACTTCAATTGATCTTGCGGTATCTGTGCGGCCCGGCTCCCCGGCTTTATGCGCTGTGTTTGGGGGTTTTCCCCAAGGACTCACCCCCTGTAATAATTTCTACTGCCAGAACCTCTTGATCAGAGGCTAGCAACCAGAAGGGGACGCCCTGGGCCGGGTCGCGTGGGGACTATTCAGGGGGGTCATGGGGGGGGGGGCTGGAGGGATGTATCGCCTGAGGGAAAGTAATGCATGTTTGTTCTAATTAGTGTTGCACTGGGCTGTTTCCTTGGGTTTCCCTTGTTTTTTTTTTTTTTTGGCAGACATACTCATGGTTTTACTCGATGCTGCACCGTCAATCTCTAATTATGCTCACTATTCATACTAAAGAAAAAGGGGGGGGCCTTCGCCTGACACACACCTGTTTTTTCTCAAAGGTTCACGGGGGGGTCCCCCTTGGGATTCTCTTGTGGGCCTGATATGTTCGCACGAGGAGGTGGGTGTGGGGTCGGTGACAAGGGCTCCCACATATAGTGATTGCTGTTTGGCCTCGCAGGGTTTTTTTGGTTTTTTTTTTTTCTTTTTTGTTTTTCTCTCTTTTTTTTGGTTAGAATGTTACAGATACATTTGTTTTTCACTCCAGTTCTGTTCGGTAATAGTATGGGTCTGGTCGGGGAGCTCCCGACCCCGTTTGTGTTCAGCCACCACCCCACATAGGACAACACCCCGCTGGGGCTCCAATTTTGAGCCCTAAGGGTGTATTGAGACTAAATCTCTCCTACACCGTTGGTGTTTTAGTTGCTCGGGTTTACTGACCTATCAGTGACCCGTTGCTCAACCCCCACCCCCTCCTTTTTCCTTTCCTTTTCAATTTCCTTTCACCTTTTTCACATCCCCTTCTGGTGTACCACTACTCAGCTTCCTCCTTCCCCCCTTCCTTGCTCTCTCTGTTTCTCACTCCCTTCTCTTACCCCCCTCCGCCCCTTCCTCCAACCCGGTCGTAAACATGAACCACTCGGAATCCCTCAGGTTAATGTCCTCCAATGTGAAGGGACTCAACACACCGGAGAAACGGTCTATGGTGTTGTCCAACCTGAGACATGCGAGAGCCCACATTTGCTTCCTCCAGGAGTCCCATTTTCGAGCCGATAGAATACCTAAATTTCAGAATAGATGCTTTCCTACCGCATACCATGGATGCTCCTCTGAATCCAAGTCCAAGGGGGTTAGCATACTGATCCGTTCCAAGACACCGTGGAAGTACAGTGACCATTGGAGCGATAAAGAGGGAAGGGCCTTGTTTGTTAAAAGGGACACTGGGCAGCACGCGGGTGACCCTGGTGAACTTATACCTACCTAATACTGGCCAGGTCGGATTCCTCGACTCCACCATGACAAAGTTACAGGGTTTTGCAGAGGGGGCTGTGATTCTGGGAGGTGATTTTAACTTCGCAATGGATCCTTCCATAGACACATCTAGGCAATCCTCACAGATCTCGTACGCAGCACTCAAACGCTTAAAGAGGACCCTATACGCCTTTCACCTGGTGGACGTTTGGCGGATATTGAACCCAACTCAAAGGGACTATACGTTCTACTCGAACCCTCATGATTCTTACACCAGAATCGATCATCTTCTAGTGCCCCAATCCCTGCTACCAAGGGTTAGATCGGCATCAATAGGGTCCATCACGCTCTCGGACCACGCCCCAGTGTTCATAGACATAGATATACTGGCTCCAACACCAAAACATTGGCAGTGGAAGCTCAATGACACATTGATCCAGGCTCCAGCAGTTGTTGAGGAGGTGTCTAGGGAACTGCGGAATTTTTTTTCCATTAATGCGGGCCCGGAATGCTCTCCTCAGATGGTATGGGAAGCGCACAAATGCACTATAAGAGGGATCCTCATAAAGATAGGCACCCGTCTCAAGAGGGCTAGGGCCCAGCAAACCCTCGACCTGCTGGAGAAGATTAGGACATTGGAGTCCTCTCATAAACAATCCCTGGCGACCAGCGTTCTACAGGACCTAACTATCCTGAGAAATCAATTGAGATCTCTGGCTTTGGTCGGGGCGAAGGAAGCGATTGCTAAATGCAAACGTACCTTTTATGAGCACAGCAACAAGTGTGGTAAATTATTGGCGAGAGCATTGAGGGTTCAACGAGCGCAGGCCTTTATCCCTGAGATGAGGGGGGAGGGAGGCGACAGGATATTCTCCACCGAAGGGATTGCAAACCAGTTCCACAAGTACTACGAGGCACTCTATAACTTGCCACGTAAGACTTTGGGAGGGGAGCAATCCCTAGAGCGGGCAGCCATCCAAGACTATATCCAGGGCTCGGGCCTTCCTCGACTAACGGAGGAGGCCATAGCATCCTTGGAGGAGCCACTAAGGGGAGAGGAGGTGGAGCTAGCGATAGTCCGAATGCAACAGGGCAGGGCCCCGGGTCCTGATGGGTACTCACTGGCCTATTACAAGGTGTTTGGAGATATCCTAACTCCACACTTCCTAAGGGCCTATAATGAGGCCGGGGAGGGGACGGCCCCACCAGTTGACACGCTACGAGCCTTCATTTCTGTCATACCCAAGGAGGATAAGGACCCTCTACTGTGACAAAATTATAGGCCGATTTCCCTCCTCAATGTGGATCTAAAGATTTTCACGAAAATTCTATCAATGAGGTTAGCAGAATGGATTCCCTCCCTCATCCACTCTGACCAGGTGGGTTTTGTTCCCTCGAGAGAGGCGAGGGACAATACCACAAAGGCCATTAACCTTATCCACGCGGCCAGGACACAGAAAACCCCGTTGCTACTTCTGTCAACCGACGCCGAAAAGGCGTTCGACAGGGTACACTGGCCCTTTCCTGACAGAAACCCTACGGCACATAGGCTCTGGTCAACGTATGATGAATTGGATACATGCCATCTATTCCAAGCCCACAGCCCAAGTAAAAGTTAATGGTCAGCTCTCCCCCCCCCCTTGGACATAACTAATGGGACTAGACAGTGCTGCCCCCTCTCCCCTTTGATATTCATCTTGTCCCTGGAACCCTTCCCACGGTGAGAGAAAACCCTAACATATCAGGAATCCGCCTTGGGGACTCCTTGGCCCCAAAAATAGCAGCATTCGCGGACGACCTGCTTTTCTTTATCTCCAACCCCCTGGTCTCCATACCTAACCTGTTGGCGGAATTACAGAAATACGGGACGCTGTCCTTCTTTAAGATTAATTTCCAAAAGTCGGAAGCCCTAAATATAACCATGCCTGCTACCTTACATAACCTGTTACGCTCAGACTTCCCCTTTAAATGGGCGAGCTCTCACATCAAATACCTAGGCATTCGCCTACCAAGTAGGATAGAGGAGATTTTCTCCCTCAATTTCCCCCCCCCTGTTGTCGGACATCAAAAAGGATCTTCAGAAGTGGCAAACGGGTATGTTTTCGTGGTTTGAAAGGTGCAGTATAGTGAAAATGAACGTTATGCCCAGACTTCTATACCACCTTCAAGCTCTCCTGATCAGGATCCCGAAAGCTTTTCTTAGAGCGGCAAACCGAGCACTTGTTGGGTTTATCTGGGCTCAGAAACCCCCGCGGCTTGCTCAGTCAATTCTGCGTCTTCCTAAGGCGTTCGGGGGCATGGCATTCCCAGGTGTGTCATTATCTTAAATTTATCACGGACCGGGTGCTGCCCCTGACCCCCGAGTTTTTCTTGCTTCACGAAATTAACAAGACATACAGGAAATCAAAAAAGAGTTGAATTGCCTCCAGATTTTAAACATAAAAAAAGAATTGCCCAGTAAAAAAGTGATTAACGGCCCCGTCACACCATGTGCTTAGGGCTGTGCTGGCAAATGTTTGCAGTGCTGTCCTAATGCAAAGACACTACAAATTGTTTACAACTAAAGGGCTGTACACACGGGCCGAATATTCGGCCCATGTGTACTGCACCCAGTTCGACAGAACCTAGCCATTCGGCTGGCTTCTGTCGAAGGGGCATGACTCAAAAGGGTCTGCCAATTGGCACCCGAGCACCGCTCTCAATCAATGGTGTGTTCTGGCAGGGAGGCTGTCATTCTGTCAGAACACAATAGCTAAGCAGGGAGATCACTGTACTAACATCGGATTGTTAGTACATGATCTCCTTCCAAGCTCCTTATTTTTTTTTTGTTCAGCCCACTGGGTTTTACTGCAGTGTGTTGCAACTACAATGCATTTCATTAAAGTTTTAAAAATAGGTTATGGTGTGATGCTCGGTTTTTGGCGCAGGTTTCGGTGTGATGCTCTGTTTTTGGAGCAGGTTACAGTGTGGTGCTCTGTTTTTGGCGTATTGGTACCATTGTTGACACGGCACACACTAGAGGCTTTTTTGTAACACAGCTTTTGGTGTGATCCAGCCTTATGTTGTAAATACAGGTCTCTCCCTCAGGTCTTGTAAGCACTGTCTCAGTTGCAAATAGGCCCTGTACTATGTCCTCACCAAGCATGGAACACACTTTGGGAATGCAAGAAGATATACAGAAAGACTACATTGATTTGCAATATTGCTTTTTATCTTGTACTACCTCCCTTCGAATGGTACTTACTTTTTATCTTGTATGAGTCGAGTACTCCCTCCCTGACAGCTGCACCATTTGTTGTATGACAATGCAGTACAAGAGGAATCTCAATATTGTCTATGGGGTCTGTTCACACCTATGAAACATTCTTCTGTCCAACTTGGAAAAGGGTGATGTTCTTTTGGTGTATTTTTGGCCCTAAAGACTTCATGACAAAATGCATATAAATGCAATCACAAAAACGAGAACCTATAAGTGCCCTCCCAACTCCTAGCTGAAGTAGCTACAAGAACACACTGGGGTTTATTTTTTAAAGGCAAATCCACTTTGCACTACAAGAAGGCTCCTATTTGTAGGAGGAATCTGAGGGGTATATATATCCCTCCTCCTGCTGTTTAAACAGGGAGGAACCTTCTGTCATTGGGGTTCTGTTTGGCATTTCCATGCAATTTTCCTTCAGGCTCTTTAGGGAGCGCCTACCTAGGCCGGTACGGGTGCTAGGGCTGTGCCAGCCCGTACCACACAAATCATTAGCGGCTGGACAAAGGACACGGTGAGGGGGCGTGAACCGTGCTTTCATCAAGATTATCTCTATAGGGTTACGGTGGGAAGGTGCCACCGACACCCAAAGACCAATTTTTACAAACCCGTTACTCCTGTACAAAGTCAAAGTGACACCAGAATGTATCCAAAAAATCTCTAATATTGTTCCCAGTGCACTACATTGTGGCCTCATCATATACACTGGCTCCCCCCCCCCCCCCAGCTGTTGCTGAGCAAAATAAAGGCAGCTTGTAGGGAAAATGTAATTTTTTTGGGCTTTATAAATATTGAGATTCTAGACATGGTACAGATCTGCCACTTTACAGGTAGACTAAGGGGACCCCCCTGGCACTATATTGGAACTACTTTTTCATTTTTATGCTTTCACTTTAAAATCAAAAAATCACTGCTCATTAAAAAATGAAATTTTTCACAATTTTTTTTTATTGATACATGTCCCCCAGGGCAGGACCCGGACCCCTATAACCAATGTATGCCCAATTACTTGCATATAAGCCTTCAAAATGGGCACTTTTGACTTTTGATGTTCGGGTCCCATTGACTTTAACAGGGTTCATTATTCAGTCTGAACATTCGCATCGTTCGAAAGTTCTAGTGCGAACCGAACAGGGGTCCATTCTGCCCATCTCTACTCACAAACATCAACACTGTGCTTGTAAATATTGACTTTCAGCAGCAGCTCATCCACCCACTTCTGCGTTAGCAGATAAAAACAGTACTCCAATAGCCTTGCTTTCAATTACACACAAATACCCATCAGCTTCAACACTCATTGGAAATGTCAAACCCACAATTCTGAAAGTCTCTAAATGCTTACCTGGAGAACTGATGATCAGTAGGCTGTAACACAAGCATCTATAGACCTGTAGAAATGCGGGTCTAATGTGAGTGCTGAATCTGTTGGACATTGTGTGTAATTGAAAGCTCAAATGTTAGAGTACTACTATAGATTTATAAATTTGCCACAGGATTGCTTTTTGACCACAGTAGCGTGAATTGCAGGAATTGAAACAGATTCAATTGAAGAACAAATGTGCATTCAACGATTCTCATCAAAGCTTTGTGATACAAGCACATGCTTGTACAAACTAGTAATGCTGTGTAGGGTCTTAATCCTGTGAACAGGTGGCTGCATTTACAATCTGCTTACTTTAAGCCCTGTCGGGAAATTACCTGGTTTATTTTACTTAGATCATTCATTTGTGTGAAGTTCATTTTGGGAGAGGGTACATCATTGCACAATGTTACTATCAGCTTCGAGCATTATGTACTGTGTAAGAGATGTCCCAATAAATCTTTTTTATGCTATTTAAGGCATAAAATTTGTTTTCAATATTAGCATATCTCAAAAAAAATAAAAAAAACAGTAACCCTTATAATCCACTGTCATGTTGACATGACATTTATGCGTTCCATTTACTGCTACCATGCTCAGCACTTTACTGGAGTGCCTATTCTTTCCACTGTTTTAAAAACATGTTAAGTCAAACGAAACCACGTCTGTTTATTAGACAAATTAGATTATGCCTTTTGAAAGGGTTTTAATTTTCTCCAGGAAAATGTAAATTCAAATCAGTATTGCTTTATACTTAAATTCAGTAATTATTGTTAATCCTCTTCGAACATCAAATACAATTTTCAGTTCAATGTTTTTTTTATTGAAAGTTTAAAGAATACATAAAAAGATACAATTTTAAGCTGTGGAATACTAACAATCCTTTTCCAGATATGTGCAACCAAAAACACTCACATAGAGAGAAAAGAGGCAAAGGGACATATCTACAGTGCCTGGTTATTAGCTTCAAAGAGAATACTTTTTATCAGTTCATGCATGCTCATTATTCCTTGCTTGTTGACCCCTACATAATCTGATTATTTCATGCAGTGCTCAGATTAGTTACATGGCTTGAAAAAAACTGGGCTGTGGAAGTCTGGCTGAAAAAGAAATGGTCAATGGTTTGATAAAATTAAACATTTCAGCCTATTTTAAAAATAACTCTCCTGCCTTTTCATTAGGATTATAATATATAGACATTGTACAACACCATGTTTACTTGTTTAACTGCTTTTTATCAGACCCTGGTGTCAAGCTGCATACATAAGGTGGAGACAGCCATGCATCTTTTTTTTGGATTTTATATAAGAAAGGTTTAAAGGGGTTGTAAAGGTTCGTGTTTTTTTCACCTTAATGCATCCTGTCAGTGACCGTCCCTCAGCCCCATCCGTTTTACTTACCTGACCCCTCAAACTTGTGCCACAGGTCTCTCTGCTAGGTGGTTTGCAGCAGTTGATTGGATAGATTGATAGCAGCGCAGCCATTGGCTCCCACTGCTGTCAATCAAATCCAATGACGCGGCCATCGGGGGGCAGAGGTTGAGTCCTGCATTCGGCGTCTATGGACGCTAAATGCTGGACTCGGGAGTGTGCCCGCAAGGTAACTCCCCAGGAGAGCACTTCTCCCAGGGGGTTATCTGATGTGGGGGAGGAGCCGAGGGAGCTGCCGGGGGACCCGAGAAGACGAGGTTCAGGGGCCACTCTGTGCAAAAACGAGCTGCCCAGTGGAGGTAAGTATGATATGTTTGTTATTTAAAAAAAATAAAAAATAAACGTTTAGTGTCAGTTTAAAGTGAACTTATCCCTGCATACCTCTGCATCCTTAAATATCTCTTTGTCACTACTGTGTACATTACACAGAACCCCTTGACCCCTTTACATTACACAGCACCCTGCACCAGTGGACCCCTTTACATTACACAGCACCCTGCACCTCTAGACCCCTTTACATTACACATCACCATGGACCCCTTTACATTACAAAGACCTCTGGACCCCTTTACATTACACAGCACCTCTAGACACCTCTAGACCCCTTTACATTACACAGCACCCTGCACCCCTTTACATTACACGACACCCTGTATGTTACACAGACACCCCCCCCCTAGCAGCTCTGGACCCCCTGCATGTTACACAGACCCGCCTACAATACAGACCCCCCCTACAATACAGACCCCCACCCCTGCACAACCCCCCTACAGTGCAGACCCCCCCTTCAGTACAGACCCCCCTACAGTGGAGACGCCCCCTACAATGCAGAGCCCCCCCCTTTAGTACAGACCCCCCCTACAATGCAGACCCCCCCTACTACAATTCAGACCCCCCTTCAGTACAGAGTGACCCCCCCCCCCCCTTCAGTACAAACCCCCCCTTCAGTACAAACCCCCCCTTCAGTACAGACCCCCCTACTACAATGCAGACCCCCCCTTCAGTACAAACCCCCCCTTCAGTACAGACCCCCCCCTACTACAATGCAGACCCCCCCCCCCCTAGTTACACTCCTCCCTCAGGTCAGGAGTGTCAGCGCGGGACCCATGGTTGTCATTTTTGGGAGAGCCGCGGAGCGCGCCGAACACCCTCCCCCCTCCTCTCACCTCAAATCACCGCGCCGCTGCACCGCTGATGTGTTATATCAGCGCTCGGCGGCGGCGCGCTGAAACAAGTACGCCACTGCATAGTTAACTCGGTTTTAAAGTGTGTGGGACCCATGGTTGTCATTTTTGGGAGCTTTTTCCCAGGTCACTATTCACTAGGTAGTGAAGCTAAGATCAGTATGATGGCTCCAGAGAGTGGAGTTCAATAATAAAAGCTTCTGTCTTTCTTTCCTTAGTACTTTTCTTTAAAGGGTTAGTTCACCTATAATGACTTTTGACAAAAACATCTCTATGCAGTACAGAGTCCTCAGTACATTAACCTCAGTTCTCTGTTTTGAAAAAGAATGCTTACTTCTGTTCTGAAGATGGCAGGGTTTACCAAGCATTGGCCATGACCCTGGATCTCACAAACAAGCACTTGGCTTTTTTTCCTACACATGCATGTGCAGTCTGCTCTCTCTAGGCTAGTTCACACAAGTTTAACATTATTGTAAAATCCCTGTCACCACAAAGACACACACAAAACAATTGTTTCCTGTGTGTCCCGTTCACACTGCAATGCAGCCCAGAGCTGCACTAAAGCGCAGACATGCTGTATTTTATTGCAGTGCACACTACAGTATTACATGGCATTGTACAGCAGCACAGCACAAGGCAATACATTTTGTACACTTCAAAAAAAGTTTGCACAAAATGAAAAAAAAGCAGCTGCCAAAGCGGTAAAGTAATTAATCCAACAAAGTGTTGCACTATCCATATAAAGTGCACACATCCATATATATGAGAGTTTTAGGAACAAATAGAAAAAATCATATAATATATGTGCAATAGAAAAATGTTATGAAAAGCTCCTACATGGTCCAGTGAAGTCCATCAGATAAAGAGAGAGTACAGAAAATTAATTAATATGCATAAGTGTTAGCAAGATCCCATGTTCCAATGTGGAAAAAGATTTCTGCACACTCAACTCACAAGCCGCTTACCAGCTGCTATGACTCCAAGATGGGAGTCTGACTGCACATTATCCCAGTATCATCATGGGATGGATGGATATCAGGGACCAGAACTCCAGGGTGGATTATCACATGTCCAGGATGGTCAGCAATGTGCTCAGTAAGACAGGGAGACAAATGAGGAACTCATAGTGTAGTAATTACTAGTCCAAGGCTTTTTAACCACTTGACCACTGGGCACTTAAACACCCTTAATAACCAGACCAATTTTCAGCTTTCGGTGCTCTCACATTTTGAATGACAATTACTCAGTCATACAACACTGTACCCATATGAAATTTTTGTCCTTTTTTTCACACAAATAGAGCTTTCTTTTGGTGGTATTTAATCACCGTTGGGTTTTTTATTTTTTGCGCTATAAAAGAAAAAAGACTTAAAATTCGGTAAAAAAATGATTTTTTCTTCGTTTCTGTTATAAAATTTAGCAAATTTTGTCATTTTTATTGATAAATTTTGGCCAAAATTTATACTGCTACATATCCTTGGTAAAAATAAGTACAAATTGGGGTATATTATTTGGTCTTTGTGAACGTTATAGAGTCCACAAGCTATGGTGCCAATATCTGAAAATTGATCACACCTGAAGTACTGACGGCCTATCTCATTTCTTGAGACCCTAACATGCCAGAAAAGTACAAATACCCCCCAAATGACCCCTTTTTGGAAAGAAGACATTCCAAGGTATTTGGAAAGAGGCATGGTGAGTTTTTTAAAGTTGTAATTTTTTCCCACAATTCTTTGCAAAATCAAGATTTTTTTTTTCACAGAATTGTCATATTAGCAGGTTATTTCTCACACACAGCATATGCATTGCACAAATTACACCCCAAAACACATTCTGCTATTACTCCCGAGTATGGCGATACCACATGTGTGAGACTTTTACACAGCGTGGCCACATACAGAGGCCCAACATGCAGGGAGCGCCATCAGGTGTTCTGGAGCACCCAGGACAATTCTGACATTTCTCTCCTACATGTAAAAATCATCATTTATTTGCTAGAAAATTACATAGAACCCCAAAACATTATATATGTTTTTTTTTAGAAAAGACCCTAGAGAATACAATGGCGGTCGTTGCAACTTTTTATCTAGCACGGTACTTGCGCAGCAATTTTTCGAACGCGTTTTTTTGGGGAAAAAAAAGTTTTGTGCTTTACAAAAAACAAAACTGTAAATATAGCCCAATGTTTTTGCATAATGTGAAAGATGAAGTTACGCCGAGTAAATAGATACCCAACATGTCACCCTTCAAAATTGCACACGCTCGTGGAATGGCGCCAAACTTCGCTACTTAAAAATCCCCATAGGTGGCGCTTTAAAACTTTTTACTGGTTACATGTTTTGAGTTACAGAGGAGGTCTAGGGCCAAAATTATTGTTCTCACTATAACGTTCGCAGCGATACCTCACATGTGTGGTTTGAACATCGTTTTCATATGTGGGCGGGACTTACGTATGCATTCGCTTCTGCATGCGAGCGCACGGGGACAGGGGCGCTTTAAATTATTTTATTTTTTTTATTGTTCATTTTACTTTATTTATTTTAGTTTGACACTTTTTTTCCCCCCAAAAAAATTTTTTGATCACTTTTATTCCTATTACAAGGAATGTAAACATCCCTTGTAATAGGAATATGGCATGACAGGTCCTCTTTACAGTGAGATATGGGGTCAATAAGACCCCACATCTCACCTCTAGGCTGGAAAGCCTGAAATAAAATAAAAAAACGATCCTGGCTTTGATCGTAGCGAGCACTGCAGGGTATCGCAGAATATCGCAGGGTATGGCTGGTTATGGCAGAGTATGGCAGAGTATGGCAGAGTATGGCAGGGTATTGCATGGCAGAGTATGGCAGGGTATGGCAGGGTATGGCAGGGTATCGCAGGGTATGGCAGAGTATCGCAGGGTATGGCAGAGTATCGCAGGGTATGGCAGAGTATGGCAGGGTATGGCAGGGTATGGCAGAGTATGGCAGAGTATGGCAAGGTATGGCAGGGTATTGCATGGCAGAGTATGGCAGGGTATGGCAGAGTATGGCAGGGTATGGCAGAGTATGGCAGGGTATGGCAGAGTATCGCAGGGTATGGCAGAGTATCGCAGGGTATGGCAGAGTATCGCAGGGTATGGCAAAGTATCGCAGGGTATGGCAGAGTATCGCAGGGTATGGCAGGGTATGGCAGAGTATCGCTGGGTATGGCAGAGTATCGCAGGGTATCGCTGGGTATGGCAGAGTATCGCAGGGTATCGCTGGGTATGGCAGAGTATCGCAGGGTATGGCAGAGTATCGCAGGGTATGGCAGAGTATCGCAGGGTATGGCAGAGTATCGCAGGGTATGGCAGAGTATCGCAGGTAATGGCAGAGTATCGCAGGGTATGGCATGGCAGAGTATCGCAGGGTATGGCATGGCAGAGTATCGCAGGGTATGGCATGGCAGAGTATCGCAGGGTATGGCAGAGTATAGCAGGGTATGGCAGGGTATGGCAGGGTATGGCAGGGTATGGCAGGGTATGGCAGAGTATCGCAGGGTATGGCAGGGTATGGCAGAGTATCGCAGGGTATGGCAGAGTATGGCAGGGTATGGCAGAGTATCGCAGGGTATGGCAGGGTATGGCAGAGTATCGCAGGGTATGGCAGAGTATGGCAGAGTATCGCAGGGTATGGCAGAGTATCGCAGGTAATGGCAGAGTATCGCAGGTAATGGCAGAGTATCGCTGGGTATCGCAGGTAATGGCAGAGTATCGCAGGTAATGGCAGAGTATCGCAGGTAATGGCAGAGTATCGCAGGGTATCGCAGGTAATGGCAGAGTATCGCAGGGAATGGCAGAGTATCGCAGGGAATGGCAGAGTATCGCAGGGAATGGCAGATTACTGCTGGGTATCCATCCATCCATGCTCAGCCATCCCTCCATACCCTGCAATACCCGGCAATACACTGCAGGCTATTGCTGTGTATTGCAGGGTAAGGAGGGATGGCTGAGCATGGATGGATGGATCGGTGGTGGCAGAGCAGGCTGTGGGCACTACAGATCCCGCCCACAGCACTGCTGCCACCGATCCCTCCCCCTCTCCTCTCACACTGTACCGATCGGTACAGAGAGAGGAGGGGAGAGGAACCGGCGTCATCAAATGACGCCGGTTTGCTTACATGTGATCGCTCCGTCATTTGACGGAGCGTTCACGTGGTAAACGGCCGCGATGTGCAGCCGTTTACCGTGATCCGTGATCCGCCGGGTCCTCTGGACCCGGCGATCACGGATGTTCTCGAGTGTGCGCCCCAGGGGGTGCGCAAGAGGGGAATTCCGGGAGGACGTCATATGACGCCCTCCCAGAGTTAAGCAACCGCCCTGTAGCCGTCATTCGGCTATGGGCCGGTTGTAAAGTGGTTAATGAGGGTTAAAACTACTTACAAATAGGCAGGGGTAAAATCTGATATATTGCAGTATATGACATACAGGTACCCCAGGTAGATACAGTAAGGTCACTGCTGTAGCTCCCGATGCGTTTCATTAAAAAGAATATTATCAAGGGATAGAGGAGTATAGAAGAGGAAAGCGGTAAAGCACTCTGGCAGCTATCTGTTCCTGTGTGAACCCATTGAAACAAAAAGGGGACCACTGCCCCCACCTATAGCTGGCCATTGCAGTAAGCAGCATTGGAGGGCAACATACGATATTAACAAGGCCAAGGATAAATCCAAGGAAAAAAACAAGCTTACTTACCGACCAGCCCGCAGACAATCGAATCAACCTGCCTAATAGTATGGGTTAAAAACAGGGGTTTAGTCTGCATGCATTTGCAAATGCATGCGTAAGCTACAGAGTCTTGTCAAGGCACCCTGGTATCTGTAGTTCATATCACTAACTGATGAGTGACTCCACAGTGGAAGTACGTACATTCTGTTAGACAGGTTAAATTGGTTGTCTGTGGTCTGGTCGGTAAGTAAGCTTGTTTTTTTCTTTGGATCTTACCTTGTCCCCAGGATCCTGCGATGTTCTCCCGCCGTGTGTGCAAGCTTTGTCCTCCGCTCGATTCATCACTGTGCTGGGCTCTGTTCCCTGCGAGCGTTGCAATGCACGGGGATGGAGCCTGGCGCTAAATTCAAAAAGTGAAAAACACAAAACACATACAAGACACTGTAATTTTACAGATTACATTACTGTATCAAATCATTTCACACTCCTTTTGTCTCTAATGCTTTGTCCAGTGCCCTGCATGCAGTTTTAAATTATAAATACTGTTCTTTCTGCCTGGAAACTTGAGACTGTCAATAGCAACTAAAAAAAGTGTCCCTTTACATCAAAAAGTAGTTTTAGACCAGCTAGAAAACAGCAATAATAAATTAGAATCACTTGCAGAATTGAGCGATAGTGACAAACACTGAAAGTAATGACAGCGACAATTCTGCAACTGAGCAAATTTCTGTGTTTTTGATTTGATTACATTATTGAATATATTTTATTATTATTATATTATTATTTCTAGTTATTTATTATATTATAATTAATGATTTTGTGTGTTAAACTTTACCATACCCGGGATGTCTACTAGACTCTTGTTTGGACAGATTTAAGTGTTATTACTAATGCCCCGTACACACGGTCGGAATTTCCGACGGAAAATGTTGTTGGACAATCCGACCGACCGTGTGTGGGCTCCATCTGACTTTTTTTTCCCTGCTCTCAAATTTTCCGACAACAAAGTCCGATCTGACTTTTTCCGATCATGTGTAGAGAATTTCGACCGACAAAGTGCCACGCATGCTCAGATCAAATTACGAGACCAAAGCTATTGGCTACTAGCCTCTACGTAGTTCCGCCATATGCAACGAACGTCACCACGTTCAGAATGATCGGATTTTCCGACAACTTTGTCCGACCGTGTGTATGCATCACCAGTGTCGGACAAAATCCGTCGGAAAAAATCCGACGGATTTTGTGGTCGGAATTTCCGACCGTGTGTACGGGGCATAAGAATTACAGGCCTACAATATAAAATGCCAAATTTCTATACAAAACATTGTACCGCTTTCAGCATCACAATCTGGCATAATCATACCGCCGGGGAGGTTAATGCCAGTAAATCAGAATTGAAACAGGAAGTGGTATATGTGAGCAATGTAAACCATTGGCCAAGAAAGTATACATTTTTAGCTGTTCTTATTGTTTGAGAAGAGCTCTTGTCTAACACGGGACCTAAGCTTAAATGCAGTCCTGTCAATAAGAATAAACTAAAAGCTTTACCATTTTACATATTTGACCTATGGGAGTTACAATACTATGTTGCCCTCTAGTGCTGGTAGACAAAAGGCAGAAGGGAAAAGTGGATAAAAATACAGAAACTGATAAAGGAACCCAATTTAAAAGGGTTACTGTATATCCATGTGGGAATGGCTACAATACCAAGATAAGAGCCAGCAGCACAACCTGAATCAAGATTTTAGCTAAGGAACAACACTAAAAGCCACACTAAAAAAAGAGAAAGAATGCCAAGACCAAAAGCAATCATTTGAAATGCCCAGACTCCTGTTTGCTATGGAAAATGTGGACCAGCTATAAGGAAGCCAATTGATAATTCATGCATCCTTATTGCATACAGACTGGTGCAATTGATAGGCAAGGTACGTGTATGTGTGCGCATATGTTAGCATATTTGTAGCATTCCGTATGTTGTGTACACCTGTAACAGTGAATAGTTTGTATACACAGAAATCTTGTTCAGTAAAGGCACATTTATGTACTACTAGGTTATTTATTTGGCTTTACTGCAAAATTAGAGAAAGCAGGAATTAGCAAACAGTACTGTGCATTCTGGAATGATATCACATTGGTGAATTCAGCAGACGCACTTGACAATGTATAGGGGGGCAGGATAGATATGATAGTGTGCTCTAGTTGCTAAATGAGTAAAGCATGCTCAATTTGCAATGGAATTTTTTCTTTCTTAGCAAATGTAATTACAATACACTTTGCAAAAAGTAGTTAATCAAAAGCAAGGAACACAATGGATTTTGTTTTGCACATCATTGGATGGTAGAAGTTAGGACTGTGTCATGTAATTAATCAAGCTAAGTAAAATTCTTTACTCATTTGGTAAATCAGCCATAGAGACTATCATCTACTCCTGGCCTTATATCATCTATTGTCTCTATATACCTACGCTAACAGAGACATTTATGCAAAGTGACAAATGGTCAGTTTGCTTATCATTTTCAGCTACTTTACTGTTAAACGCTCATTTGAACATTCATCATTATGAACATTTTATGTCTTATATTACTGAATTGGGGAACTGTCTCAAAAATCTCTGCAATCATAAATGGTTTTAAGTCCTTTCTTCTTCTTAACATATTTAAAGTATTACTAAACATACATCAATCACTATGATATTTATTTTCTGTATTCTGCAAAAAACCTGGTTGATCCTGCAGCTCTCTATCTCCACCTTCTGTTCATGTCCCCAATTCAGTTAGGGATTTTGCAGCTTTGGTGGCAATTCTGCACATGCTCAGTTTGGGCGAATACACAGTGGTAAATAACAACCCACTACCTTTCCTGCTCCTCCATGCCCAATAACCAGCTAATAAACACAATGGAGATGGGATATTACACCTCCCTCTTATTCTAAGACACAGGCTGGAGGGGCGTGACAGATATTGTGTCTGGCAGAAATCCACCCACCTCATGTTATTGCCAAAAAATAATAAAGGTTTAATTTCAAATATATATATTTGTATGATAACTTAAAACAGTTTATTGATATTAATTATTTGGTTTTACTTTGTATTTCAAGGGCTGTTTTTTTTTTTTGTTCATGTGACTAGCAGCAAAGGATTTGAAGCTCCTCCTACTGATGGTTTCCTGAAGACAGTCTAGGAAAGAGCTGGGTCATGTGACAGTTGTATATTGATTAGGAAAAAACTTTTTTTAATAAAAGAATTACAATGCCATCATCCACATACAGAAATAGAAGGGACAATGTAAATTAGACAGAGTATGTACCCTTACAGATAATACGTTTTTTGTTTATTAGTCTACTTATATATTAAAAACACAAATGTACTAATTATTTTTAAAGATTATGTCACTCCCTATACAATATCTAATTGTTTTTTTTCCTTTTTATATTTATGCAAGTTAGAATCAATATATTTTAATAGCAATGCTTGAATTAGGTCACTCCTAATGTATACTCCCCTTTATTCCTGTTGACCTCTTGGTAGATTTAAAAAAAAAAAAGAAAACATTTTAACAAAAGACCATTGTTATTAGACATTAGGCCCCTTTCACACGGTCGGACCGTTCAGATCCGCCTGTCAGTTTTGACGGCGGATCTGAACAGGCGATCCATGTTAGTCTATAGAGCGTCGGATGTCAGCGGAGACATCCGACCCGGTGACATCCGACCCGGTCCGATCCGCCAAAAGCAGACGTATGGCTCTACGTCCAGATCCGTCGCTGGCGGATCGGATAGGGTGAGATCTGATGAAAGCGGACACACTGTCCGTTTTCATCCGATCTCTCCATAGAGACCAGCGGTGCTCGCAAGCCTCTCCCCGCTCAGTGAGCGGAGAGGGACTTGTCATCCGCCGGCTCAGCGGAGATCAACGGAGAGATCTCCCGCTGAGCCGGCGGACAGAGGCGGACTCCGTGTAAGCAGAGTCCGCCTCGTGTGAAAGGGGCCTTAATCAAATGTCCTATTGCAATAATGGGGACTTATACATCTACGAGTATCACGCTCTATAACTACCTAAGATTTATCACATTCTGACATCTTTAATGATGTTAGGCTTAATATGATCTTTATGGGGTGTTGTAAGATACTGTTTCACCACTAGATGTTGATGTATACTCAATCCCGCAAATTTATCTTTAAGACTCATTGTCAGATTTATTCTGAATGAGTCTGTGGGTTTTTTTAATTTTTAATACTTATTTTCATATATAAATGTATGTAAATGTTTATGTTTAGTGCTATTTGTGTGTATAGCCTGAGTGGACATTTACATCTATGAGTGATATATATATTTTCCAGCCTCCATTTTTGACGAGGCCAGCCAATCAGGATTTTCTTTTCATTTTAAAAACAAAACCTTAAATGGCAGCTTTTCACTTCCTGAAGACGCCATATTGGTGAAATGTACATAGAAGCGGGGGTCCCATGTGACATCCACAGCGAGGCATGGAATGCACGCCAGCTCCAGAAAAGCCATCCTTTCCTGCATATGCTGTACACACCAGTGATGGTATCTAGGAACTTATTACATGTGAGTGCAATTACCATTTCTTATATTTTAAACACCAATTTTTTTAAAAAAAATACTACACTATGAAATCTTTCCTCCTGTCTCCAGCTGGATCGCTACACATATGAACATCATCTATTAATCTGAGGACTAAACTGGAGCCTAAACACCAGGGAAATCCCAGCCTTTAATGGCAAAAGCGCTTTTTGACCTACCTGTAAAAAGGGTTTAAACATCTCTGGTGAGTGTACATCCACACTTTGGGCACAAGTGGTGAAGATTACAGGAATGTAATGCTGAAACAAATTTTTTGATGTTGGGATTTGTCACATTGGACATTATAATTTATATAATTTGTATATTTGATTTTATATTTCACATTTTTGCTACTGTCATATGCAGGGGTTTCAAACTGGTGGCCCTCCAGCTGTTGCAAAACTACAAGTCCATTCATGCCTCTGCCTGTAGGAGTCGTGCTTGTAACTGTCAGCTTTGCAATGCCTCATGGGAATTGTAGTTTTGCAAACAGCTGGAGGGCAACCAGTTTGAGACCCCAGGTCATATGGTTGTATATATCTATATATGTGAGTGCCACTCTTTAAAATAAAAACAAAAAAACAGCGCTCAAATGGAAATATGAAAAAGAAACATTTATTCAGGAATATGCTCCAATGACAAGAAGAACAGGGAACAATTCAATAAGATGCTGTTTGAATCTTCAAAGGAATTTGGTAAAACAAAAATTAATTAAAACATTGCACCATACCGCCTCAGGTCTTGAAGACTAGGGATGTACCAAGATGTTAGTGGGGCTTCACTCTCTGCTGTGTGCATGAGCCGACTCCAGGCTCCATGTGCTGTGGAGCAGATCGTGTTATGGGGGGGAAGAAGTCGCTCTCCTCAGTGGTCTCCACAGATGCCGCCAGACGCAGGGGAAGAAGATGGAATGTACAACAATAATATGTTGTGCCCTGTCAGTCGTTAGCGCCAACAGCGTCCCACACGATACACTGTGAGGGAGGGAGGAAGCACAATACTCAGAGACCCGGAAGGGAAAGGACACATCCGCTGGTCTGGAGCGTATCGTGGTCTGGTCTGTATCGTGCGGGACGCTGCTGGCGCTGACGGCTGACAGGGCACAACATATTATTGTTGTACATTCCATCTTCTTCCCCTTTGTCCGGCGGCATCTGTGGAGACCACTGAGAGCGACTTCTTTCCCCCCCCATAACACCATCTGCTCCACAGCACATGGAGCCTAGAGTCGGCTCATGCACACAGCAGAGAGTGAAGCCCCACTAACATCTTGGTACATCCCTAGTCTTCAGGACCTGAGGCGGTATGGTGCAATGTTTTAATTAATTTTTGTTTTACCAAATTCCTTTGAAGATTCGAACAGCATCTTATTGAATTGTTCCCTGTTCTTCTTGTCATTGGAGCATATTCCTGAATAAATGTTTCTTTTTCATGATCCCATTTGAGCGCAGTTTTTTGTTTTTATTTTATTTGAACTTTGCTCTGAAAGTTAAACAGCTGCCAGGGTTCTGAACTTAGTCCACTCCAGATAGTGTCCAGATATTTGATTTATATGAGACTGTTGCTTTAGCGCTGGAAGTTTTTGTGTTTCTGTATGAGTGCCACTCTTTCACTACTTTTTTTTAAACTGTAGGTGGTATATCCCACTGTAAAGGGGCAGCTACATTAGTTTTTTGCATTTGATCATTTTCACTTATATATAGTGAGGTGCCATACACTGGAATTTTTTTTGCTAGTGTGTGTTTAGTATTACTTTAAGACTTTTTGTACTTTGTTGTCTATACATTGGATAAATTAAACATCTCAGCTGACTATAAACTCCAAAGAGCTCTTAGTCACTTAAATAAGATATTTTTTTTAAGCAATTTCTTCAACTGATGCTAACATTTTATTTTCAAAGACTAAACAATATGTTCATTGTGATGAATGTCTGTGCTTCAACTATCTATGTGCTCAAATCTTCAATTCATCCACAACTTTTGTTTTCACAACATGTCAAGTATTCCAGGACCTCCATGGCTATTATTAAGGCAACTAAAGCTGCCATGTATTTTGTCTTGTACTGTTCCTTACTCTTTTTAGATTGTAAGCTCTGTAATGCAGGGCTGTCACTCATATTGTTTCTTGTATATGTGTATTCATTGTTACAGCCCCAATATGTCTTTACTTTGTACAGTGTTGTAGAAGATGTCAGGTTTATATAAATCATTTATATCAGCTAGAAAATCAGTCAGCCAATAGACAGCTTACGATCGGTCAGCATTAAACTCCGGATTTATAAAAATGAAAAAATAAAAAAAATGAAAATCTCCTATTGAGAGATTACTGTGCACTACAGGACAGACAGCAAACCCTGCATTCTTCATTATGATCTCACACATAACAGTTCTCAGATGGAGAAATGGGATCATGGGAGAGCTAATATAGAAACATGATAGATGGTGCTTTCTATCCTGCCCAGGTCACACAATACAATACAGCAGCTATAAGAATGACAGCTGAGCTGCTGATAGCATCACATACACACCAGGAACAGCTCCTTTTGCATCAAGTCTATGACAGCTATTTGACTGTCTGAGAAATAAGTGTTCATACTTGTTTTTTTAGCAAAAGGAGAGGAATAAGGCCTGGTTCACACCTATGCATTTTTAGTGCGTTTTCAGTTTTGCAGAAACACACTACAGTCCATTTAACATGGTTTCCTATGGATGTAGTTCACATCTGTGCATTTTATGGAAAGGGTCAAGGACTTTTTTCTGGTTTTTGGTTCCATAGACTTCAATGGATCAAAAATGTGTATTGAAAAACTCAAAATGCACCTGCAATATGCAAACTACAACCTGCATAGGTGTGAATCATGCCTAAAAAGAAATCTATACTGAGGATATTATGAAGGCTTCCACTGCAGACCTGGCTGCCTGACTGTTTTAACTTCCCTCTTACTTTATGCGTTTGCACGCCTGTTCTAGATTATAAACTCAAAGATTGTTGGCTAGAGACAGGTAACAAGCACGAACAATGAGGAAAGTTTCATTTTGAACAAAATAACATGTTCCCAATACTGTATGTGGAAAATTATGTGGATGTACAATTAAAGTGATATTAAAGCCAAGCTTGGAGTCCCACTGGAGTCTCCACTATACACAATCTCCTGATTAGAACTTCAATCCTATGTGCAGTAGTTTCTAGTGCCACACATACAGGCAAGGTGAGAGGAACACAGAGTCAAATCTATGCCTCTACTCCTACTCTACACTGGTGATTTATAGCAGCTCCTGAGTCAGCATAGCTTTGGCACAGTTCTTTTGGGAATAAATGTACTTAGGGGCTGTAGTTCTAAATTGCAGTGTGCGCTCTGGCGAAACTCTATAGGTCCTAGTGGGCACAAGAGGCACCCACACACATGGAGTCAGGCAGGACAGCCAGGAGGCAGTATGAGGAGAAAAGTTATTAAACAGCAAGAGATTGTAAATTCTGCTATTAGTTTTAAAAGTGGTCCATATAGTGAACTTAGTGTTGAGTTTATTCACTTTAAGGTCATCACAGAGGACAAGGGGGCACTCTTTAGGTCTAGAGGAAAAAAGATTTCTTCTCCAAATACGGAAAGGTATCTTCACAGTAAGAGCTGTGAAAATGTGGAATAGACTCCCTCCAGAGGTGGTTCTGGCCAGCTCAGTAGATTTCTTTTAAAAAGGCCTAAATGTACATAATATAACTGGGTACTCACATCTATAGGTAAAGTTGATCCCGGGAAACTCTGATTGCCTCTCGGGGGATCAGGAAGGAATTTTTTCCCCAGCTGTATCAAATTGGATCATGCTTTGCTGGGGTTTTTTTCGCCTTCCTCTGGATCAACTGTGGGTGAAGGAGGATTGTGTATATGGAACTTGTGTCTTTTTTCAACCTGACTAGCTATGTGACTATGTAGCATGTTTGGAAAAGAAAAAAAAAAAACTTTAATATCGCTTTAATAATTTACTGCTCTCAGTTCTAGTTAGAGAAAAGTAAGTTCACTGTACTACTATGCCACTGAAATTTATGTTTTCCCTAAGGCCCCTTTCACACTGGGGCGGTTTTCAGGCGGTACGGCGCTAAAAATAGCGCCTGTATACCGCCTGAAAAAACCGGCCCCATTCACTCCAGTGTGAAAGCCGGCGGGCTTTCACACTGGAGCGGTGCGCTAGCAGGACCGCAACAAAAGTCCTGCTAGCAGCATCTTTGGAGCGGTGAAGGAGCGGTGTATTCACCGCTCCTATACCGCTCCTTCCCATTGGAATCAATGGGAAACCGCGGGGATACCGCCCGCAAACCGCCGCTGCAGCGGCGCTTTGCGGAGGTTTTTAACCCTTTTGCGGCCGCTAGCGGGGGTTAAAACCACCCCGCTAGCGGCCGCATACCGCGGGTAAAACGAAGGTAAAGCAGCGCTAAATATAGCGCTGCTTTACCGTCGCCGCCCCGCACCGCCCCAGTGTGAAGCCAGCCTAAAGCTTTTCTTTAAAAAGAGCACATCGGCAAAAATGTATTTATTTATTGTTTATTTAAATAAAGTATAAAGCCAGAATCGTATTACTCGCTACTATCACTGTGTAGCTTATTGAACTAATAATGATATGTGTGTAACTAAAGTGTATTTTAGGTTTATTTTATCACTTAATACTGATCTGTAGCACATCAGTGTCCATATACCCTTCTCCAAGCTGCATTTGAGAGGCAGCTTGAAAATGTAGAGAGAGGGGAGTTCAAGGACATGGTTACAGATAAATACAGCAGATGTAAGACACACCTCAAAAGAGAAAGCTTTACATATTTTTTCTTTTATTATTTTGTCAATACTAATTGTCTGTCTTGGGTTAGAGATCTGACAATGGGTTGTAGGGATATTGATGTATAAAATATATTTTTTATAACCTTTAGGCTAGGTGCGGGTGGTTCCCACTGCAGGTTCACATCTGCTCTCGCAGCCACAAGCACCCGCACAGGAAAATGCAGGGGATGTGTGCGGGTGAGATTAATCCTAATGGCACCTTGCACCCACTGGAAATCACTTCTGCACTGGGAACTGCAGACTGCAGTACACTTGTGGTTCCAAAAACAGAACAGGAACCTTTTCCCTGTGTTTTAGGAGGCCTGGCAGGCCATTTAAATGAATGGGCTGCATTGCCCGCACAAAGCGTGGCTCACAGAGCAGTGGCATTGCTAGGGGGGTCGGGGGGTGCGAGGGTGATGAAAGCCTGCCCCCTTTGGCTTTTTTTTTTTCTACAGCCAGATCACACCTCCAGTGCCGCAGCTGTGCCTGGCAAGCCTGCTCTGCTCTCCACCTGGGTGTCGCGGCTGCACACTGTCCTCTCCTCTCCAGCTGCTACCCGGGTGTTCTGTGTACCTGAGCTGCCCAAGCTGGTGCAGTAAAGGGTGGAAGTGTCGGCTTGCAATTGGGGGGGGGGTGTCCTCTGCCGCCAAAAGTGAGGTGTTGTGACGGGGGGCTTGCTGATGAGGTTGGTTTTTGCTGCTGGTCACAGCTATATTATATGTAGGGGTGGTTTGTCCTGAGGGGGCGTCTGTACTAATGGAGGGGGTGGTTTGCCCTGAGGGGGGTCTGTACTAATGGAGGGGGTGGTTTGTCCTGAGGGGGCGTCTGTACTAATGGAGGGGGTGGTTTGTCCTGAGGGGTGGGTCTGTACTAATGGAGGGGGTGGTTTGTCCTGAGGGGGTCTGTACTAATGGAGGGGGTGGTTTGTCCTGAGGGGGCGTCTGTACTAATGGAGGGGGTGGTTTGTCCTGAGGGGAGGGTCTGTACTAATGGAGGGGGTGGTTTGTCCTGAGGGGGGTCTGTACTAATGGAGGGGGTGGTTTGTCCTGAGGGGGGAGTCTGTACTAATGGAGGGGGTGGTTAATCCTGAGGGGGGTCTGTACTAATGGAGGGGGGGTGGTTTGTCCTAAGGGGGGGTCTATACTAAATGGAGGGGGTGGTTTGTCCTGAGGGGGGTCTGTACTATTGGAGGATGGGGAGGTGGTTTGTCCTGAGGGGGGGTCTGTACTATTAGAGGATGGGGGGTTGTCCTGAGGGGGGGGTCTGAACTAATGGATGGGGTCTGAACTAATGATGGGGTCTGTACTGAGAGGAGGGGTCTATACCAAGGGAGGGGAGTCTATACAGAGGGAGGGGGGTCTGTACTGAGGGGGAGGTCTATACTGAGGGAAGGGGGGTCTGTACTGAGGGGGAGGTCTATGCTGAGGGAGGTGGGTCTGTACTGAGGGGGGTGGTCTATACTGATGGAGGGGGGTTTATATTTATTGGAGGGTCTGTACTGACAGAGGGGGTTCTGTACTGAGGGGGCGACTATAGTTGGTGGAGTGGGGTTAACACCATGTTTTATCGCACAGGTTGACACCAACCCTAGTGACGCCACTGTCGTAAAGCCACATTAGTGCAAATCATGCCTTACTGCAGGAATTACCAAACAAATGTACATCTGAGTGGTTGCTTTGGGAAATGCAGTTGTTCCATTGGTCAATACATTTTCATTTACAAAGCTGCATAAGTATCATGTCATCATAATTCACATCTTCTGATTTAGAAAAAAAATATTGCATTGGTGCAGAAGAATTGTTATTTTATCTTTACCAGGAATATCTAGTCAACACAGAATCCTCAAAAGAATCCTCATGCAAGTTCAATATTTTAACACCAGCCAGAAGGCTATGGTATATTAGAAACAATCTTCATGAAATTACCTTTATATATAGACTACTGAAAAAAAACATAAATTTAACCATGCACATGTTAAATTCCACAAATATGTGACAAATAATGGAACTGAAAAAAAAATATGATTATTACATTTTTTTATGTGGGGTTCCCGCTCAACCAATGCCTTTCTTTCCTTTGATACCCTTGACATCCACACCAGAACCCCATCAAGTATAGGGGTCTAGTAGGTATGTGGTGAACCCAACTCTTTTTTTGTTTATCTATTTTTATGTGTGTGGTCCCCAATAACAACTAGAATGAGGGTCTGGTACAGATCAAGAGAATCCCCAAAGTGATGCTTTGTTGACAAACAGTTGTCATTTATTGTCAATGCAGCATTATTTTCTTTGTAAATGTCAGGTTTGCTGTAGTAGGTTTTATACATCATACAAATGCCACTTCACAGGCTGGTTTAGGGCATCCCTCAGGCATATTATGTAAAGCATTTTGGCGTGTTTAATATTGCCCTTTAAGCATTATTAAAATGGCTGTTTCCCACTAAACTTTTCATTTGCTTTGATACATGTTCCCCAGGGCTGTTTCCAGCCCCCATGCCATTTGTTGTACAATCCCTTAACATTTGACTCCCATTGACTTCTAGAGGGTTCGAATTCAGCACCTGAACTTCAGTAATGTTCACTGAACCCGCATCCAACTAAACCCAGGTACATGTGGCTCATTCCTACTCCCTATGCTCCAAATACCAATGGTCCTTACAGCTTTCCTGCATTTTCACCTAAAGCTGAGCTCCAGAAAACTAAAAAGTCCATGGGCAATGTACCTTCAGTGCACTTTAACCTTTAAAGATAATACACTTTTCACAATAAAGACTTCAATCACATAGATGAGACATTTCATTACTGGTTTCTGCACTGTGAGTAGTGTTATATTGTTTATATTATTCGATAAACAGAAAAAAATGTAGAAGAAATCTGCGCTCGGAGAAAACTGTATGTGACCAGAGCAGCTAAACACTATGGCTCTAGATACCAAACCAAAACAGAAATATGTATAAAAAAGTGCAGCGCTCAAAAATAAAATGAGTGGATACCTAACCTATGATGGTGAATGTAAATGAAATAAATCCAAGTCAAAAATTATGAATGTATAAATACTGGTGCATGCGACAATATAAGTGCATAGAAAATTAAATGCAGTAAACCACAGAAAATTAATTGCAGTGTGCAAATCAAACAAAATCCGTGTCAACAAATATTATATATAAAGTGACAACCTAAAGGAGTGTAATTTATACCCAAATCTATAAGTTATACACGTGCAAAATAATAATGCGTCTAAAGTTGCATAAAGTGAAACCCCAAATGCAAAAATACAAAAGAGATTATCAAACAAAGTCCATAGTGCCTAATAGCATTCGATGTTCTCATACACAGAACACTTCTGAACGTGGTGGGGTTATCCTAAACGATGTAATGGATTGACCACGCAGTTCCCATCAGGAGATATTAAAGTAAGAAAAGGAGGCTTACCAGATGCCTGGTCTTTAATGCACGTATCCCATCAGACGAGGTCCCAAGTATGGATGTCCCACCTTAGACGCATTATTATTTTGCACGTGTATAACTTATAGATTTGGGTATAAATTACACTCCTTTAGGTTGTCACTTTATATATAATATTTGTTGACACGGATTTTGTTTGATTTGCACACTGCAATTAATTTTCTGTGGTTTACTGCATTTAATTTTTTATGCACTTATATTGTCGCATGCACCAGTATTTATACATTCATAATTTTTGACTTGGATTTATTTCATTTACATTCACCATCATAGGTTAGGTATCCACTCATTTTATTTTTGAGCGCTGCACTTTTTTATACATATTTCTGTTTATATTATTCAGCACATTTTTATGTACATTGTGCCATCATATAAGTTTTATAACAGATTGCATTAAACCACTTTACCATTTTATGCAATACGGTACTGTGTGACTTTAACTGACAATTCCACGGTCATGCAACGCTGTACCAAAATAACATTTATGCATTTTCCCACAAATAGAACTTTCTTTTGGTGGTATCTGAGCATTACTGCATTTTTTATTGTTTTGCGCTATAAACAAAAAAAATCAACAAATTTGAAAGAAAATAATATTTTTTACTTTCTGCTATAAAACATATCCAATAAAAAATGAAAAAAATCTAATTTCTTCATAAATTTAATTTAAGTCAATATGTATTCTGCTACATGTTTTTGGTAAAAAAAATCCCAATAAGCATATATTGATTGATTTACTCAAACTTTATAGTGTCTACAAACTATGGGATATATTTATGATTTTTTTTTTATTCTAGTAATGGCGGTGATCAGCGACTTAAAGCAGGACTGCGATATTGCAGCGGACAATCAGACACTAAATATACACTGTACTAATGACACTGGCTGGGAAGGGGGTTAAACAACTAGAGCGACCAAAGGGTTAACTGTGTGCCTAGCCAGTGTTTTTGTATACTGTGTTAGGTGCTTTTACGAAGGGAAGAGATGGATTTTGTTCCCTGCTTTACAGAAACACAAAATGCATCCCTTCCCCCTGTCAGAACAGTGATCTGCCTTGTTTACGTAGGCAAATATCAGTTCTGTGTTCTGTGTTTCATTGATGATTGGCAAGTGCCAGACATCTAGTGCCCGGTACCCGCAGATCAGCTTCTGCTGTATATAATCACAGCAGAAGCACCCCACTGACAGCATGCATGCGCCTCCTGCAGGTGAAGTATATATATAGATAGATAGATAGATAGATAGATAGATAGATAGATAGATAGATAGATAGATAGATAGATTGATAGATACACACACACACATACATATATATATATACACACACCAGCTGGTCGTCTAAAAACATGTGGCTGTGTCTTAGTATCGCATTTCTTTGCTATGCTTAAGAAATTATTTTATGGAATAGACTACCATTATTTACTGCACCATGAAGTTCCTTTTCTTCTAAATATTTTATACCTACTGGATGAGCATCGGGCAGAGTGACTAGAAGGTGGGAAATGTATTAAAACGTCTTGTTGTCCTTGACGGAGGAGAGTGGCTAGTGTTTGGAGTGGACCAGATGGAACACCACAGCTGATTACTGTGCATATCAGGTGAGCTTGATCCCTATAACTTGGGGTCCATTGTGTCCGGTAAGAGGCCATCTGGCTTTTTAGTTTACTTCTCTGCTTGGATATAAAGTACTGAGCAGCTGCATTGCAGATTTCTAGGTGCTACACCAGAAGTTGCCTTCATTGTTACCTCTTTTTTTCATGTGATTGGGGACTTTTGTAACAAAATAATCAGAAGTTTCTTTCATTTGTCACTATTTTTTTTTTAAAATGTTTTGTGTTTTTTGGGACTTTTTAACACATTAATAATTAATGGATTAATTCACTATGTGTTTTTGCTTGATTATTTAATAATGTGTTTTGGTTAGCGCAATCTACTTTTTTCTATTTATATATATATATTATATATATATATATATATATATATATATATATATATATATATATATATATATATATATATATATATATATATATATATATATATATATATTACACATACACACACATACATGCATTTTTTATTTTACCATATAAAAGTAATGCGCTGTACTGTTTATTTTTGATGTTGTTGACCCACAATCCATTCTTTGGTTTGTCTTGCACTAGTGAGTTATTCATAGAAAAAGGGGCGCTGCACTAATTGATTGGTCATTAAAATATACAATTAAGAAATATTACATGATAATGAAACTATCACTTGATTTTTTGTGTCCTAATGTTTACAAGGCTGTTTTATACAACTATATCTAACTGTATAATGACAGTTTATGAGCAATCTCTCCTGCATTCTTTCTTAAAAGGGGTTTCCTTTGGATTCCTGTGGATTTCTATTTTATGACTCTTTTCAATTAGTTGATTAAGGTCAACAATAGATCAATTCCAAAGTTACTGAAAGGCTCAGGTCCATTTTGCTTTTTTCAGCAAGACATATTTCTGGCCTTAAAAATGCAATAATTCTAGTGGGTTTCTAAGGTCAGGGCAGTGCTGTCCTGAAAAACATGAGCCGTTTTCATGCTGAATCAGTTCATGGCTGGGATTTATGGTGCGCAATATTCGGCTCCTAGGGTTGCATAATTTTTTTATTTGGAAACCCTTTAAATCATAGATATTATGAATTGACAAGCATAGGCATTCAGACCTTTCAGGAATATTAATACAACTTTAGCTTTATGTTCTTTATAAGTCAGGCTGATTACAGTGAGCTTATATTTTAGTAAATACATGGTGGGTCAATGTGACAAGCTAAGCTTATGTTGAAGAATTCTGATGTGGATCTCTAAGGGCTACTTCAACATTCATGTCAAAGACAGGTTTTAATATGTGCATTCTAGAGTTTGGAGAAGTATGGAATTAGGCCCTCTGAGAGGCAGTACAGCTGAGTATAAGAAGAATTTTGAAATACATTCACAGTTATACATAAAAAATGGAAAAAAATATATGTATTAAAAAGATGAAAGCTGCAAAAAGCCGTTTGTTTTGAACACATTTAAGCAGCACTTCAGTAAATTGTAAAATAATATGCATGCAATACGTATTTTCAAAGGGGTTTCCAAGCAAACTAGACGGTATACTCACTAAACAATGTGAAGTAGGAAAGGCACCATGAGAGCTTTGCACTCAATCAATCACTTTGAAAAAAAATTCTGTGTAGTTCCTTTTTGGCTGTTAGTTATACACAATTCTGCACTCCTTTGTTTTTATAACTTATTTATTTTTGTTAACAGCCTATTGTTTCAGAAGAAAAATATGGCATTTACTTCAAGCAGTATTAAACCCAAAACCAAAAATGATTAAAAAGATATTGCAGCTAGCAAATCCTTAGATGTGGTAGCTGCATTCATTTCTTTTAAGGCACCTCCTGTGTTATACAGACATCACTCTGGATGAAGGAGCATAGGGGGGGATTTAGACAGCAGCATTGTCAGTCTAGGGGGAGGGGGAGTATTAAATTACAGCAGATTTAAGTACAATAACAAATTAAAATGGTCGGTCTCATCCCTGTAATCGCACAAGGGCTTTTCTGTTGAAAAACAACAGACTTACTGACTGGATCATTAGATAAAAATAGAAGAAATAAAGTCGAATGCCGGGTACACGGATTTTCCGTCAGAAAAAACTTTTTCAGACGGCTTGGTTTGCATACACACGGTCACACAAGTTCTCTGAACTTTCGACCGCCAAGAAGGCGGTGACGTACAACACTATGACGACCCGAGAAAATTAAGTTCAATGCTTCCGAGCATGCGTCAAATTGTTTCCGAGCATGCGTAGGAATTTTGCACGTCGGAATTATTATTATTATTATACATGATTTATATAGCACCAACAGTTTATGCAGCGCTTTACAATGTATAGGGGGGGGGGGGGGGAACAACACAATTACAGTACAGTTCAATACAAAAGGTACCGGAGGGCCCTGCTCGTAGAGCTTACATTCTAAAGAGACGGGGTGGTGGTACAAAAGGTAATAGGTGCAGAGAATGATTTGATGGGGGTGGCTCGGGGACAGTTGTTGTTAGGTGGGTGTGGGATAGGCTTCCCCTGAATAAATGAGTTTTCAGGGCTCTCTTAAATGTGCACAGGGTAGGGGCTGATCGAACATAATGGGGCAGGGAGTTCCAGAGGATGGGAGAGGCTCTGAAAAAGTCCTGAAGGAGGAGGTAACAAGGGAGCTAGAGAGCAGGAGGTCCTGGGAGGAATGGAGGGGATGATTTGGGCGATAACTACAGATGCGGTTGGTGATGTAGATGGGGGCGATGTTGTGGATGGCTTTGTATGTTATGGTTAGCATTTTGAATTTTACACAATGGGGTAGGGGAAGCCAGTGAAGGGATTGGCAGAGAGGGGCGGCAGTCACGGATCGATTAGTGAGGTGTATTAGTCTAGCAGCAGCATTAATAATATACTGAAGGGGGGATAGCCTGCTTAAGGGTAGGCCATTAAGGAGAGAGTTGCAGTAGTCAATTTGTACAGACGTTCAGAATTTCGGATCAGAACTTTTTTCAATCGAAAAATAGAGAACCTTCTCTCAAATTTTTGCTGGCGGGAATTCCACCAGCAAAAGTCCGATGGAACATACACATGGTCGGAATTTCCGACCAAAAGCTCTCATCGGACTTTTGCTGGCAGAATTTCCGATCGGGTGTACAGGGCATTAAAGGGAAACTAATATAGCCATCACATCTAAGAACTGGTAAGTTGCAATATAATACATGTTTGTATTTGGCTGCTTTCAGCTTGGATATTCCACTCATTACCACGTAGCCCCTCAGATATGGCAGCTATATGAACATATATAGTTTGTAATTTGCAAATTTACAACTCTGCATCTTTGTCTGCATTGTGCACTAAAAGAGGACAGCACATACAATCATATCTTAAAACACATTTTCCAAACAGATTGGATTTGCATACACTTTAACCCCTTGTCTACCAAGGTATATTTATAAATAGCACAGTAAACAAGGGGTTAAAACAAGCTGATGACTGCTGTAGTCATGAGCTTGGTATAATTATCTACAGCTGGTGAAGGTCACCTGCCCAATGCTTCCACACAAGGGACTTGTTGGTTCCTTGTGACAGCAATAGAGTTAAAAAAAAAAAAAAAAGTGTAAAAAATGTAATTGTAATAAAACAAATAGAAATAATAATAAAAAATAAAAAAAACATGAAAGCATCTCCCTCTCCCCTGTATACACCTCAATCTAAGTGCACATGTATGTAGACGTAAATTGTTCCACACGTGTGAGGTATTGCTGCTAATGTTGAAGTGAGAGCAATAGTTCTAGTGCCATAATTCACAGTTAACTGTAATCTAATAACCTGTAAAGACTTTTAAAGCATTAGCCCCGCCTTTTCAATTTTAGTGAAACATTGGGCATTATATTGTGTCTGTTTGCACTAAAATTAATTTAGTGTTTTGTTCCTTAAATTGTGGGCTTAATAAACAGTTGCACAAGTATCGCTCAACCATTTTACATATCACCCCTAAATATGGGGCCTTTAGCATTCAGGAAAAATATATTTTTTTTTTATGCTACATGCAAACAGTTATTATTTATGATTACACCTTACAAATTTGGTTTGTGTGCAACATATATCTTTGCTGCACATATTCAGCAATATGTGTCTTGGGCAAACTTGGTGGATTATTATGTCTACTATGTTGAAGAAAAAAATTAAGATGAACATCCCTGTCTCACTGTGCATAATCACATTAACTACTGCAGCCCCAGAAGATTTGGCTGCTCAATGAGCAGGCCATTTTTTGCGATACATCACTGCATCGTTTTAACTGACAATTGCGCGCTTGTGCGACGCTGTACCCAAACAAAATTGACGTTCTTTTTTTCCCACAAATAGAGCTTTCTTTTGGTGGTATTTGATCATCTGCGGTTTTTATTTTTTGCGCTATAAACAAAAAAGGAGCGACAATTTTGAAAGAAACACATTTTGTACTTTTTGCTATAATAAATATCCCCAATTTTTATTAAAAAAAAGCAAATGTTTTCCTTTTTAGGCCTATATGTATTCTTCTACATATTTTTGGTAATAAAAATCACAATAAGCGTATATTGATTGGTTTGCACAAAAGTTTTAGCGTCTACAAAATAGGGGAAAGATTTATGGCATTTTTATTATTTTATTTTTTTACTAGTAATGGCGGCGATCTGCAATTTCTATCGGGACTGCAACATTATGGCGAAAGGTCGGACACATTTTTGGGACCACTGACAATTATATAGTGATCAGTGCTATAAAAATGCACTGATTACTGTGTAAAGGTCACTGTCAGGGAAGGGGTTAACACTAGGGGGCGATCAAGGGTTTAACTGTGTTCCCTCATGTGTTCTCTAACTGTAGGGGAATAGAACTGAATAGAGGTGATGACAGATCGTTGTTCCTAGCTAGTAGGAACACACGATCTGTCTCTCCTCTCTGTTTACACACACACATCCCTCTTCTGGCTCTCGTGCCCACAATCACACATGACCATCGGTCATCGCAACCGCCGGCCACACGCATTGGCACCCCCCCAGTGCAGCAGGTGCGTGTGCGCCTGCTATCCCCGCTTACAGGGCCGATGTACAGCTATGACGGTTTGTGGGAACGTGCTGACCTGCCACAGTATAATGACGGCGGCTGATTAGCAAGTGGTTAAAGTGCTAACATTCTGGATAAAAAATAAAAATAAATCATAGCTGTATGTAAAATGAAGAGAGAAAAAAAAAGAAAAAAAACATAGGAGCTGTCAGGCACCCATAGTTCAGCTACAATATGCTTATGTTTGCTGTACATGTATATACCAGTTTACTGCGTTATGGTAAAAGCCAAAATGATTACACTAGTTTCATTGAGTTACTGAAATCTGTATGTTTTCAAATGAAAGCTTTGTAAGTCAGCAACAAAACCCCATGAGATTATAATTTGAGTAAAATTGCACCAATTTGGTTTGCAAATACATATGCAGATTTACTTTATAGATGTTTCTACAAAAGAGTTTAGCAGCAGAACAGCTTGCTTTGCTTTCCCATAGAAAGGGAACATCATCAGTATTACCAACACTTACCAAAACATCTTTAGGAAGTTGTTCAGCCTTGCATATTTTATCTCAAAGACAGACATGAATGATTGTTTGAACCAAGAAGAAACTAATAAAAGGTACTTTTTAAAAACTTGCAAAGGTCATTGAATATCTGGATTGACAATTAATACTTTTGGAGGACTAATGAAAAACTCCAGTGAAACATAAGATTATATTGTGTTTTGTTGGAGTGTTGTGTAAAAATAATTGCCATTTTTTCCCTATAAGGCCCCTTTCACAGATTAAACTGATCGGATCCGCCGGTCTGTTTTTCAGGCAGATCCAATCGGGCCACCATTGATTTCCATGCGGAGGTGGATGTCAGCAGATGTGTGTCCTCTGACACCCACCTGGCAAATCCGATCCGTCAAGATCCGCTAAAAATAGATGAAAGCGGACAGGTGCTCTGTTTTCAACTGATCTAACCATAGAGGAGAGCGGGGCTCTGACGGGTCTGTCTCAGCACAGTGAGTGGAGACAGACCTGTCATCCGCCTGCTCAGCAGGGATCAACGGAGCGATCCATGCTGATGAGTCCATCCAAAACGGATCCACCCGTGTGAAAGGGGCCTTAAAAAAAAATGTTAATCTAATGTTGCATCTTAGTACTGCTTATCTTCTGCAGTCACTTCCTGTCTACATGCATACACCATAGAGACAGTTACATAACATTTCTCAGTGTTTCCTACGGGCTCTTAACACCAGAAATTCCTGTCAGAGCGATCTGAGGCAGGATACATCCACAGAAGATCTGTGGTTAGTACACCATAGAGACAGTTACATAACATTTCTCAGTTACATAACATTTCTCAGTGTTTCCTAAGGGCTCTTAACACCAGAAGCATTGGCTGTGCTAATCTGTTTAAGATTAAAAAGACAGAGGGATCTGAGGCAGGATACATCCACAGAAGATCTGTGGTTAGTTCTTCAAGATGTTTGGAACAACCTACCTGCTGAGTTCTTTCCACAGTGGGGATCAACACCGCTACTCGATCCCCCACTTGGAAGTGTCCCATCCCTTTGGACAACCCGCTTGAGCATAGACTTAAGGGTCTTATTAAAGCGCTCTACCAACCCATCCGTTTGTGGATGATAGACCGATGTGCGCAGCTGTTTAATCCGGAACAGCTTGCACACATCAGCCATAACCCTCGACATAAACGGGGTGCCCTGGTCCGTGAATATTTCCTTGGGAAAACCAGTCCGTGTAAACAACTGGAATAATTCCCGAGCAATAGCCTTAGAGGAGGTATTCCGCAGGGGTAGCGCTTCAGGATACCGGGTGGCATAGTCAAGGATCACCAGTATGTAGGAGTGACCTCGAGCTGACTTTACCAAAGGACCCACTATATCCATGGCTATTCTCTCGAATGGGTCACCGGCGCGGTCAACTGACAGGTGGGACAAGAGGCACAGTATCTTCTTACCTCCGCTTTCAGACCTGGCCAGTAAAACCGGTCGGTGATCCGTGCCTCCGTCTTTTCAACTCCCAGGTGTCCCCCTAAAACATCATCATGGGCCAGGTCCAGGACCTTGCGTCTATACTGTTGGGGTACCAATAATTGTTCTACCACATTTTCTCTCACTTTGGTAACCCGATAAAGCAATTCATTATATATGGCAAAGTGGGGCCACCGCTCATTCGCACCTGGCTCTTGGGGTACCCCATTTAATACTACAACTTGTTCCCGTGCACGGGCCAAAGTGGGGTCCTGCATCTGGGCAGTACCTGAAGTGGGGAAGGTTCCCCCTCCTCAGTGTTCAGGTAGGTCTGTGAACCACACATTTTGACACCCTTCACAGTATCAGCACTACTTTCATCACCATTAACCCAATCATTAGCATTTGTATCAACTGGATCCACATTAGGTTCATTTGGCATCTCAGGGTTATTACCCTCAACCATAGGAACAGAGGAACTAGTTTCTCCCCAGTCTTGGGATCGTTCAGATAGTTCTCCTTGTCCCCACAGTTTTTCAAAAAATGGACAGTCTTGTCCTATGATAACATCATGTATCAAGTTCTTTACCACCCCCACCTCTTGAGTACCAGTGCCATATGCTGTGGAAATGGACACCGAGACGAGAGGGTACTCTCTAGTGTCCCCGTGAATGCATACAACCCGTAAAGTTTTGCTTACCGGACCGATCTTCCCAAGTACTCTAGGATGAACAAGGGTTACCATGCTTCCGGAGTCCAACAAAGCCCAGGCAGGGAGGTGGTTCACTTGGACTACACACTCAAATTTCTCTTCTCCACGGTCAAGGTGTGTGGTACATACTCTATGAGCATAAAAAGACCCCCTCCGAAGAACCCCGCATTCCATGGGCTCCTCTTGCAGTGGGCAGTGGGCCCGGGTATGGCCCCAGGAATGACACCGCCAACATTGTACATCCCCTCCTCTCCGAACAGGAACAGATCGCTGAGGAGGTACTGGGAGTGACTCTTGACCTTCCGGGGGTGTTGATTCCAGGGCTCGGGGGACATCCTTTCGAAGGGCGGCAGTCGATCGAATAGGCCGTGGCAGACTGGGCCCTTGGCGCTTGGTAGGGCCAAGCAGATCCTCCACCACTGTATATCGCTCTACCATCTCGACAAGGAGGTTCACTGTTTTGGGGTCTCCATGGCTGACCCACCGTTGAAGGTCGTCTGGCAGTGACCGTAGGTATCGGTCCAGGACGACCCGCTCCACGATTTGGGGGCCCGACAACACTTCGGGCTGCAGCCATTTTTTTACCAGTTGCACCAGGTCATGCATTTGAGACCGTGGTGGACGATCTGGACAATACTTCCATTGGTGAACTGTGTGCAAGTGTACCTAGAAGGACGGTGATCTATCGAAATATGTGGCAACGCTGAAGAAATAAGAAATTACACTTTGCTACAATGTAAAGTAGTGAGTGTACAGCTTGTATAAAAGTGACAATTAGCTGTCCCCTCAAAATAACTCAACACACAGCCATTAATGTCTAAGCCGCTGGCAACAAAAGTGAGTACACCCCTAAGTGAAAATATCCAAATTGGGCCCAATTTTCATGTGACTTGTTAGTGTTACAAGGTCTCAGGTGTGAATGGGGAGCAGGTGTGTTCAATTTGATGTTATCTCTCTCACACTCTCATACTGGTCACTGGAAGTTCAACAAGGCACCTCATGGCAAAGAACACTCTGAAGATCTGAAAAAAGAATTGTAGCTCTACATAAAGATGGCCTATAAGAAGATTGCCAAGATCCTGAAACTGAGCTGAAACGCTGTGGCCAAGACTATACAGGAGTTTAACAGGACAGGTTCCACTCAGAACAGGCCTTGCCATAGTCGACCAAAGAAGTTGAGTGCACATGTTCAGCGTCATATGCAGAGGTTGTCTTTTGGAAATAGACGTATAGAGTGCTGCCAGCATTGCTGCAGAGGTTGAAGGGGGGGGGGGGGTGGGTCAGCCTGTCAGTGCTCAGACCATACGCTGCACACTGCATCAAATTGGTCTGCATGGCTGTCATCCCAGAAGGAAGCCTCTTCTAAAGATGATGCACAAGAAAGCCAACAAACAGTTTGCTGATGACAAGCAGACTAATGACATGGATTACTGGAACCATGTCCTGTGGTCTGATGAGACCAAGATTAACTTATTTGGTTCAGATGGTGTCAAGTGTGTGGTGGCAACCAGGTGAGGAGTACAAAGACAACTGTGCCTTGCCTGCAGTAAAGCATGGTGGTGGGAGGGTCATGGTCTGGGGCTGCATGAGTGCTGCCGACACTGGGGAGATACAGTTGATGATAATGATCCCAAACACACCTCCAAGATGACCACTGACTTGCTAAAGAGGCTGAAGGTAAAGGTGATGGACTGGACAAGCATGTCTCCAGACCTAAACCCTATTGAGCATCTGTGGGGCACCCTCACCTGGAAGCTCTGGTGAGCACTATGTCCAAGAGGGTTAAGGCAGTGCTGGAAAATAATAGTTGCCACACAAAATATTGACACTTTGGGCCAATTTTGGCATTTTCACTTTGGAGTGTATTCACTTTTGTTGCCAGCGGTTTAGACATTAATGGCTGTGTGTTGAGTTATTTTGAGGGGACAGCACATTTACACTATTATACAATCTTTATACTCACTACTTTACATTGTAGCAAGTGTAATTTCTTCAGTGTTGTCACATGATAATATATAATAAAATATTTACAAAAATGTGAGGGGTGTACCCACTTTTGTGAGATATATATATATATATATATATATATATATATATATATATATATATATATATATATATATATATATATATATACATACATACACACACACACACACACACAGTATTTGTTTTGCCTTTCATTTCTATTTTAAACTGAGGTAAGGGTTTACAGTACATACTTTAATGATACAATACTTTGTTACAATTCACTAAAATTTGTTTAAAAAGTCAACCGTGCATTACACTATTTTCAGCACAATGTCACTGCTGCCTTTGAATGCACACCTGCAGTAATTCAATAATGCACACTGCTGGTGTAAATGTGCCCGAATGCTAACAACTGTGGAATATGCCTATGAATTGTGGGTCAGCTTGTAGTCTTCATTGAAAGCCCATGTTACAGTCTGCCACAAGCACAACTAGGATACAGGGCCAGAATGTTGTCACCCTTGGACAGGAAGTGTCTGCAAATTTATAAATTCTAGAAATTACTTTTGAAAAGACACCAATATTCTAATGTTTCTATGAAGCTGTAGGAATTTAGCAGCTCTGAGATAAAAAAAAAAAAAAAAAAAAGGAAAAAGAAGGTTAAAAAACTGTATTTTCCAAAGGAAAAAAATGTTTATGATACACAGTGCTTTAGCAAAATACATGTCATGCAGTCACTACTTTCAGCTAAACATTAATCAGCTAAACATTAATAGGGGCATATTTTCTTTTGTAAATTGTTCATGTTTAATGCCTGCACATATGTCAATGCATGCAAGGAAACCACCCATACAGAATTAATTATAAGTTGACAGCCTACCTACTAACTACTCTATCTATCTGAAGGGTAGAAAAGGTGTGTCAACAAATTAGAAATGTTACTCTACCAGATTATTGATCTGTGAAGGTAGAGATGAACATTATGTTGCTACAGGTCACAGCAAGGTAAAATGTGGACAAATCTATATAACCCATGCCTTTATTATAGCCATGTAACTGTCATTCTGTCATTTTCAAATGTCACCAAACTATTGCTTTTTTTAAAGTAAGAATCTTTAGGACCTATGTTGATGGACTTTTGAGCTTGTGTTGATGGTATCAGTTTGATACCAATTTGAGATGCTTGAGAGATAAATTAAATTTAATTTAGAGGTGCACATTACCTACAGCTGACCACCTTTTGACCCCCAGTTGATCTGCTACAAGTGGGTTTTTTGCATTTCCATAGACTTATAAGGGGATGTAAAACCCGTTTAAAATGATAGATGCGTTAGCTTTGTGAATTGAGCATTATGTGTTTCCATAAATATGTGTAATTTGATTTTGTAAGTAAACACATCTATCATACAAAAAGGATTCCTCAAAAAAAATTCCAAAGCTACTGAAATTGCTCCTTAAATTCTGCAATAGTTTAAGTAACACAAACATGTGCATTAGTGGTGTTGGAGATGGGATATGGGATGTATCACTTAACTTTTAGTAAGGCTTATTTTCAAAGCAACTGAGTCTTGAAGCTAGTATACCTAGTTTTACGCACCTTTCACAAACAGGTTCACACCTCACAAAGCAATTTCATGGGCCATCTATTTATACTGCAGAGTCATTACATATCTTGTGCAGTGTACCAAATATGCATGAGTGGCAAAAGTGCTCGCTCCCACCTATGGACCATTTTACGCTAGCTCTTTTTTTCCAATTCACTATTTCATTTATAACAAAGATATAACAAGAAGTTCTTTGGGAATTACTTTATTACCTTATGAATTTATCACACATTTACAGCTGTACTAGTTCTGGCGCATTAGAAAATTACTCCCTTCTGAACCTGCATGTAGCAATGCAAGTCCCACAAGGACCTATACTTCCTGCAAGCTGATACAGCAGCTCTGCCAGAAGTATGTACGGCTGTTTTTTTCAAGATGCCTCTATCTAAAGCAAATACATATTATAAATTCAAAATGTTTGACTATGTTCAACCATTGGACCAAAGTAGAGTTAATTAACAGCAAAAATTCATCAATGCCAAAACTATTCCATGGCAGTTCAGTGGGACACATTTGTGTATTTTTTTTCAGGCCTGTCAAATATTAGCTCTCTTTCCTCTATTATCTCTAATTAACTCTGCCTAAGTGACACAAATAGATTGTGTGGATCTAAAATTTCTTAATTGAGCCTTATTTCATAGTTATAATTGAATGGGGAGATTCACTGCAAACATTTATTTTTTTCACAAACATTTTATATTGACAACATATTTTAAATTATCACAATAAATATGTGAGCAATTTTAATTTTTTTTAAGGTTAATGAATTTGAGCATTTTAACTCTGATATTCAGGATATATAGATTTTGTAGTGTACACTCATACATGTGGTTTCAGAGCAGTATGACTTCTTGCACTTATTCTTGTCTTTTTTTCAATACCAGTCCTGCTTCTGTTTAGAGAATACATTAGGGACACAGCACCAGGAACATATAGGTAACACTAGGTATCAAAGACTTTGAATGAAGACCTATCTCATGAAAATAACCGGTACTCCAATAATATATTTATTCACAGAAAGATTTTCACAACAGATTTTAGCAAATCATGAAAACTAAAAGGATACAACAATGTACTGTACATGTTGAAAAACACGTCTATACTTTGTCTCAGTCAAAAGATATAGCATCATTTGACATTCAAATACTATGAATATTCCAAAATAAAAATAAAAGTGCAGTACAGTGTACATATTTGTTTTACTTGCACCCAGATCTATTTACTGCTCATAATAGAATATCTAAGCTGACATCATGTCAATTCCCAGTTAATTTTATCAACAGTTCTATCAACTGATGCCTTTTATAGGCAATATACAATGGCCTCTGTTTAATGAACTTCTCCTTAATGAATCTCTTATGATTTAAATTATTTTCTAGTGGTCTAATATACTTTACTGGAGGTCAGCCTCAATGGTGAAGGAGGTGAAAAAGCATTGATGAGGCATATACAAACCTCTATTAGCAGTAACATCGCAAAGCAATATCACTTCAAAGAGGTTAACTGTGGGAACATGCTATACAGTACATTTCAATGTCTCATTAATCTTGTATTACTATTTGTTTTACAACAACATTTAGAAAAAAAAATAAAAAAAAAAAAAAAAAAAAAAAAACTGTTCATAGAATAATAGTAAATTAAGTAACCTCAGAGTGTGACATTTCATGCAAAGTATTTGACAAGCTTACTATTAATGCACCATAGTAACAATATAAAGAAACTTGAGAATGTCAAACCATCTTCTATCTAATAAGCATATAATGATGTCCTGCATAGATCTTGGTTATCAGATCTCTGGAACCTCAGGAATAAAACACAACAAACTAAAATACGAAAGCCAGCCATAGATGGTTAGAATCTCAACTGGTTCAGCAGAGACCGGCTAAGATTCAATCCATCTATGGGCAGCCTGATTGTACCCAAGTCAATCCATCGATCAACTTGGATACAACCAGCATGTCTCTAGCATGCAATTATTGCCAGTGGTGGCTATAGCCACTAGAAATGATCATTGTGTTCTCCCGGTAGGGATGTCTCCAAATTGCTGGCACAAATCTAGGCACAAGTGTGTAAACAGACCAGATTACAGTTTATACCAGCCCACCCAAATCTGCCATGAAGCTACAAATCGTGTGGGCTTTTCAGAGTGTAAAGAGATCAGGTTTTCAAAAATGTGGTTTTGATGTACCAGGGTGAGTACCTTAGACAGGTTTGGGGCCATATTAGATTTCCAATGCCTTGTAATAATAGGACGTGCCACAATCAAAATGTGGGTGGTCACTGCACGATATAGGGGCAGGAACATATCTATCCCTAAGCTAAGGATTGCCAAACTGGATTAGGGGGGTTAAAACTCATGTCATCTCTGACACAATGTGGAAAATTTAACACCAAAAGATTGTGATGTTAGGACAGGACATTATATGAAGCCTGTATGCCCACAGCCTCACCAGAATAATGGGGAAATTGAGGAAGAGAAGCTAACAAACCTGTATGGGGTGTAGTACCATCTACTGAGAAATGTAAAGGCTAGTTTCATTCCCAATGATTTACACAATGGGTCGCCTGCTGGATGGATTGGATTGCCGCTAGCCAGTTTCATGGTGTAAACATGGACTTAAAATCTGTTTACCACTTCAGTAGGGGGGGGCCTCTTTCATGAAAACCTGTTTAGCCTGTAAAGGGCCATAACATAAGGATATGCCCTTTAGCCCAGTTTCACACTGACAGCAGGAATGAAATGTCAGTCCGCATGTCAGTCCCAACTTTGAGGGTGATTTCAGAGACATCTGTGTGGGTTGCTGCACAGATGTCTATGAAAATCAAAAAAGTCACCAAAAGTAGTACAGAAATTACTTTTGGCAATCGGTGCGGCACCGCAAATGCGGCATCGCACTGATTTGAACGGTGGCATTGCCGACAAGTGCCGTCGATTTGGCATGCGATTTGACATGTGAAATCGCATGCCAAATCACTCCAATGTGAATCTAGGCTTAAGGCTAGATTGCAACTAGTAAAGAACTACCAGGCTTAAAGATGGGTGTTGGCTGTGGGGATGGAGTGAGACTTCAAGAAGTTTAAAATGTGTATGCAGGTGAAATAGGTATTGAGAGATAATTTGAACTCTAACACCAGATTCTCCAAGTTCTTAAGCTTGGGACCATTGTAAAAGTCATTAATCCATACACACCCTGATTAAGTAATTGTCTGACGGACAGCATTGGCATTAGTGATTCTAGGACCTGTGTGGGAAGTGATACCGCTTTGTTATGTGAGCCCCAAACAGAAGGCTTGAGGAGCACCCTTCATGCTTCCACAGACGACTGCACCGTCAGAGAAAGTAGTCTTATATCTCGTTGTTTCTACATATCAGGTAGTAATAGCAGTCGCAAATAAGATATCAGAGTTAATGATGATTTGATCTCTAACCATAGTATTTCAGAGGAATCCATGAACCACTATCTTAATTGGTCTAAGCGAGCCGCAATAAGGTAATCTTTAATATCCACCTAACCTACACCTCCAACCTTTCTGTTATGCATCTTCAGTAGATTCCCAAGATGCTGGTGATGGAAAAATATATACAACAATGTAAGTACAATACATTTGACATACATAATTGTTTATAATAATCATAATGCAAAGAAAGTTTTTACTCACAAATGATTTGTTTGCATATGAATATGTGATGCTGTAGGAGACAAGGGAGGAGAACATACCCAAGCCCAGAATACTTAACAGGCAAGGCGCACATCCAAGTGGGTTTTAGTACCAACCAGGGTATTACATCTAAACCTATAATTAAATATGAGGAAGGTGATGGGGTAACGGCGCCACAATATAAATAACAAATAATTCCAATGCTACACCTAAAATTAGTACCGACTAATAAACCATGAACAAATATAAATGAAGGGCACAATGGACAAATTATAGTGAATACACAGTGTTAATCAATTAATATTAATATATTAATATTTTTTTTCCATCCCCATCACCTTGAGAGTCTCATGAGGAAGTGTAACCCGAATTGACACTAGATATCACTTGACACCATCCTTTTAAATACCAAGGTCATTCTTCTTATTATTATATATTACAAGTAAGCAATATGTTATTATTTGTGTATTTATACAGATGTTCTGTGAAGCCCTCAGAGTTAGAAAACCTTAGTGAACAAACAGGAAGGCCCGTAGACATGGTGTATCTGGATTTTGCAAAAGCATTTGATACAGTTTCCTATAAATGTTTACTGTACAAAGTAAGGTCCATTGGCGTGGACCATAGGGTGAGTACATGTAATGAAAACTGGCTACAAGGGTGAGTTCAGAGGGTGGTGATAAAAGGGGAGTACTCAGAATGGTCAGGGGTGGGAAGTGGGGTACCCCAGGGTTCAGTGCTGGGTCCAATTCTATTTAATTTGTTCATAAATGACCTGGAGGATGGGGTAAACTGTTCAATCTCTGTATTTGTGGATGATACTAAGCTAAGCAGGGCAATAACTTCTCTGCAGGATGTGGAAACCTTGCAAGAAGATCTGAACAAATTAATGGGGTGGGCAACTACATGGCAAAACAGGTTTAATGTAGAAAAATTTCAAATAATGCATTTGGGTGGCAAAAATATTAATGCAATCTACTCACTAAAGGGAGAACCTCTGGGGGAATTAAGGATGGAAAAGGACCCGGGGGTCCTAGTAGATGATAGGCTCAGCAATGGCATGCAATGCAGAATATTGGCATGCATTAAAAAGGGGATTAACTCCATTAATGCTCTAAAAGACTCACCTGGAGTATGCTGTCCAGTTCGGGGCACCAAGTCTTAAGGAGGATGTACTGGAAATTAAGTGAGTATAGAGAAGGGCAACAAAGCTAATAAAGGGTTTGGAGGATATTAGTTTTGATGAAAGGTTGCGAGCACTGAACTTATTCTCTCTGGAGAAGAGATGCTTGAGAGGGGATATGATTTTAATTTACAAATACCATACTGGTGACCCCACAATAGGGATAAAACTTTTTCAATGAAGGGAGTTTAATAAGACACGTGGCCACTCATTAAAATTTGAAAAAAAGAGATTCAACCTTAAACTGCACAGAGGGTTCTTTACTGTAAATGCAGCAAGGATGTGGAATTCCCTTCCACAGACGGTGGTTTCAGCGGGGGGCATCTATTGTTTCAAAAAACTATTAGATAAGCACCTGAACGACCGCAACAGGGATATACAATGTAATACTGACATATAATCACACACATAGGTTGGACTTGATGGACTTGTGTCTTTTTTCAACCTTACCTACTATGTAACTATGTCCAGAGGACAACTTTTAGTCCTGCACTCCACAAATCTGGCTTTTATGGAAGAGTATAAAGAAGAAAGCCATAAGAAGTCCTGTTTGCAGTTTGTGAGAAGCCATGTGGGGAACACAGCAAACATGTGGAAGAAGGTGCTCTCGTCAGATGAGACCAAAATTTTACTTTTTGGCCTAAAAGCAAAATGCTACGTGTGGCGAAAACTAACACTGCATATCACCCGGAACACACCATCCCCACCCTGAAACATGATGGCAGCATCATGTTGTGGAGATGCTTTTCTTCAGCAGGGTCAGGGAAGTTGGTCAGAGTTGATGAGAAGATATATGGAACCAAATACAGGGCAATCTTAGAAGAAAACCGGTTATGCCGCGTACACATGACTGGATTTTCTGGCAGACTAGGTCTGACGGAATTAGTCTGTCGGACAATCCAATCGTGTGTGGGCTAATCCGATCATTTTTCGTTAAAAAAATCTGATGGACCTAGAAATAGAACAGGTTTCCAATCTGTCCAACGGACTCAATTCCTATCGGGAAAACCGTTCGTCTGTATGCTGGTCCAGCAGACCAAATACGACCCTAAGGAAGCTATTGGCTACTGGCTATTGAACATCCTTTTTTAGTCCTGTTTACGTCATCACATTCAAAATGAACGTACTTTTGAATGGACTTAGTCCGTTCGTGTGTGGCCAAGTCCGTTCATTCAGAAAGTCCGTCGGAACTCCGCCGGACCTAGTCTGACGGAAAGTCAGGTTGTGTGTACGCGGCATTAGAGCCTGCAAACGACTTGAGACTAGACATGTGCAATTCGTTTAGTTTTTTTTCGTTTTTCGTTTTTTTTCCGTTATTTTCGTTCGTTCGTTTTCGTACGAATGAACGAATCATTCGAAACGTATGAATCCGAATAACGAATCGTAACGAATCGTTCGAATCGTTCGAATCCGATTAACGAATCATTCGAATCGAACGAATCCGAAAAACAACGAAAATACGAAAAAAACTAATTAGAAACAACGAATGTACTAATGAAGAAAATCCGAAAAACGAAAACGAACGAAAAAATTCGTACATTCGTAACTTTTTTTTTTTTTGTTGAATTGATAATTTTCCGTGTCCCTTACAATGGTGCTGCTAAACGTGCTTCGAATGGATTGAACAAAAAAATTCATACATTTGTAACTTTTTTTTCGATTCATAACTTTTTTTTTTTTTTTTTTCGATTTGTAATTTTCCATGTCTCTATTGAACCAAAAAATTCGTACATTCGTAACTTTTTTTTCGATTCGTAACTTTTTTTTTCGATTTGTAATTTTCCGTGTCTCTATTGAACCCAAAAATTCGTAACTTTTTTTTCGATTCGTAACTTTTTTTTTTTTTTTTTTTCGATTTGTAATTTTCCGTGTCTCTATTGAACCAAACAATTTGTAACTTTTTTTTTCGATTCGTAACTTTATTTTTTTTTTTTTTTTCGATTTGTAATTTTCCGTGTCTCTATTGAACCAAAAAATTTGTACCTTTTTTTTTGATTCGTAACTCTTTTTTTTTCGATTCGTAACTTTTTTTTTTTCGATTCGTAACTTTTTTTTCAATTCGTAAATTATTAAAATGTAATAATAGCATACACATTAAATCAAATTATGAATTATGCTCCGATTACGAATCTACGAATGTTACGAATGTACGAATAAATACGAATGCGTCCGAAAATTAAACTAACGAAAAAAAACGAATCAACGAAAAAATAACTCTTACGAATGTACGAATCGTTACGAATACGAACACCGACGACTTGCGATTGTACGAATCGTTACGAATCCGAACAACGACGACTTACGAATGTACGAATCGTTACGAATCGACGGAAACGAAAAAAAAGAAAAAAAAAAAAAAAAAAAACTAATTTTTTCGGAAACGAAAAAAAAACGAAATGAAAATAAACAAATTTTTTTGTTGTGCACATGTCTACTTGAGACTGGGGCAGAGGTTTACCTTCTAGCAGGACAATGACCCTAAACTTACAGCCAGAGCTACTATGGAATAGTTTAGATCAAAGCATATTCATTTGTTGTTCAATGGCCCAGTCAAAGTCCAGACCTAAATCCAATGAGAATCAGTGGCAAGACTTGAAAATGGCTGTTCACAGACACTTTCCATCCAATCTGGCAGAGCTTGAGCTATTTTGCAAACAAGAATGGGCAGAAATGTCACTCTCTAGATGTGTTAATCTGGTAGAGACATACCCCAAAAGGACTTGCAGCTGTAATTGCAGTAAAAGGTGGTTCTACAAAGTATTGACTCAGGGGGGGCTGAATACAAATGCACTATACTCTACAAATATTTATTTGTAAAAAAATAAAAAATTGAAAAACATTTATCAGTTTCCTTCCACTTCACAATTATGTGCCACTTTGTGCTGGTCGATCACATAAAACCCAATAAAATACATTTACATTTTTGGTTGCAACATGATAAAATGTGGAAAATTTCAAGGAATACGAATATTTTTTTCAAGGCACTGTATAGAAGGTGTAATACTGTTGCAATCAGAGGTTTTCTCCATGCATGACTTTGTGATACAACACATTTTGTAATCTTTTAACTGTTTTTAAAACATTTTGTGCAGAATACAATGTATAGTTTTAATATTTTATTTATTGTACTTCATTTAGGTTGTAAGCACCTAAAAAGTCCCATATTTCCTTATTTTTTTTCTTGCCGATTGCCTGAACAACTGCAGGTAGGATTGCATAAAAATAGTTACAGAAAAAAGTCCTACCTTGGGGAAACCCAAGGTCCGATGTTCATAGTTATGTTTAACTATAACAAGTAAAGTAATAAAATGAATATGAAAAGTTTATAATTACGCTACACTTTTTAATGCAAAAAAAAGTATTGCATTACATACAGAGTGCAGAGTTCAGGGGGGGTTACACACAGAGCGCAAAGCTGTCACTTGCAAACACAGAAACCGGACTTCTGTGTCTACAAGTGATTGTGGTGAGCAGGCACCATAGGGTCTGAGCCAGTTCCACCTGAAAAAAATCCCTGATTATATCCATCAACTTCTTGAAACCACTAATTTTAATGCCGCCAACACACAACTGGACTTTCTGTCAGAATAAAACGGTCTTCCCGGACGGAGTTCTGACTGAACAGACTTGCCCACACACGATCACACCAGTAGCCAATAGCTGCCCTTGGGTCGCATTTGGTCAGTCGGACCAGCATACAGACGAATGGTTTTCCGATTCGGAAAGATTTAAAGCATGTTTTATTTCTAGGTCCATCTGAATTTTTTGAAGAAAAACGATCGGAATATAACACACACGATCGGAATATCCGACGGAATGATTCCATCTGACCTTTTCTGTCGCGTGTACGCGGCATTAGAAGCAGTAAAATTAGCTTTTCAGTAGAAACACATTTGCAATAGAGAATAGTCAGGCTACTTCCTTTATCACAATCTGTTTTATACTGCTGTTCACTAAAACGTATTTCAACATGGTCAGAATTGTTACTAGTATGATGACAGTACACACCGTTTCCATGGCTGAAATGACAGAACAGTGGGCTGATTTACTAAAACCATAGAGTGCAAAATCTGCTGCAGCTTTGCACAGAAATCAATCATCTTCCATTTTTTTATTTTTTTTTCAAAGCTGATCAAGCTGAAGTTAGAAGCTGATTGGTTACCACGCACAGTTGCACCAGGTTTTGCATTCTCTAGTTTTAGTAAATCACCCCAGTGTTTTTGTTGTTTGCGGATGCTCCTTGTATTCTGCAGCTATGGTCTATCAAGAACATATCCTTCCATACATTAATTTACCATGTATTTTATAAAAAGCTAAAAATAGAGCGAGACAGACCCATACACATACTCTCACAGAGACGTGGAGTGTCCCTTTAAGTTTAATAGGAATAATCTACAAATTACAAGCTTATTGAGACTTGGATATGTGCAGCTTCTTAAAGTAAAGAACATCATTCTGAATTCGTACATCATTAATGAATGTGGCCCTTGTACTACATTCCTTTAGATTTCGTTATATTCTGTATCAGTGGATGAAATCTACTTCATAAATGTTCCTATTTGGAAGGCTTATGTGTTGTGAATAGAGAAACTGTTTTATTTGTGAAATGTTATTTCCCTGAAGTTAAAGCTCTCAGTCACTGTAGCAGGTGGCTTGGCAGAGCCTAGAACTGATGAACAGAGGCAGATACAAAAACCCTACAGTACAAATGCTCACTATAGCCAGGGACTCCGTTATTGAATATGGAAATGTAATCTGACCAAAATTGTTTTTATTTCCCTGTTCAAATATAAAAGAATCAATTAATGATTATATACCATAATTAATCATTTTGTAGGACATGAATATAAACCTTAATATTTCGGTAGTTTATGGCAACCAGTATACTACATTGAATGCGTATCAAATAATGAAACAAAATCTTTTGCAAATAAGTTTTTGCAAATGTAAATGTTACCAGTCTAATAATAAATATTTAGTTTAAAGTACAAATAAAAAAAAAAAAAAAAATGTTGGTTGAGAATAGATTTGCACCACAGCACATGTCAGCATATATGCATTGGCGTGTGCTATTGAGGTGCATTGAAGTGCATTTCCCGTGTCCTGGATTGGGATTTTACATGCATTGTGGTGCAGAGTGGGTTTTCTTTTTTTTTTTCACATATTGCCTTTTTTATTTGAATCCATGCTGGAGCGTCTCACTGCCTGCCTCACTTTTATACAGCACACACCAACACAGCATGTAAGCTGAAATGTGGGAACTTTGTAAAGTGTCAAAATATAAAACAAGGCTTTTTGCCCTGTTCATGTGCTGGCACCCTGTCGACCAAAATAGCCAAACACATGTGGTGTAAACAAGCCTTTAAAGAAAGTCTGGAACAATGAATAGAGTGCATGATAATGTAAGCAGAGGTTATTTTCAATGAAAACTATATGTCAAAGTGATAACCAGGGCTTTTTTTCTGCCGGAACGTGCCGGAACGCAGTTCCGCCACCTCAGGCAGCCCTCTCCTCTGCAGCCTGTCACATAAAACAGAAGGTCGGTAGAGGAAGTTTTCTATACAATTCACTTCCTCCACCAGCTTCTGCATGCTAGCGCCAGCATCCAGGGCATGTGCCCCACAGCTGACTGATCAGTGCCCTGGGACCGAGTGCACACAACACAACTATCAGCATTAATGGGGGATTTCAGAGGCAGCTATCCCCGCCTGCTGTCTGTCAGATCAGTGTAGCACGGGGCCGAGTGAAGCTCTCTGAAACTCCTCCTCGGCTCTGTGCTACACTGATCTCACAGGTGGAGCGGCACGGAGGAGACTGCACAGTAAGTTGAGGGGGAAAAAAATCCTGATCTGACAGAAAAGAACGGAAGTCTGCTGCACTGCTCTAATACCAATGTACCAATGCAGGTGAGAGAGCTGAGGAGGGAAAGGAGGAGGAAGGGGGCTGGTTGTGCAGAGAGAGTAGAGACTGTGAAGTTGTGGATGTTCTGCAGAGGTCAGAGCTGGAGGGGGTGTAAGATTATGTAAAGAGAGTTGTGGGCAGGGGAATTTGTACAGGGTTAAGAGTCCTGGGGGAGGGGGGGCTTGGGGTGCAGAGGTGGAAGATGGGGGGTTGTAGAGGGTTAGAGCTGTGGACTGGGGTGAGCTGTAAATAGGGGTGCAGAAGTGAAATATGGAGGGGGAAAGATAGGCTGTGGATGGGGGTGCAGAGGTAATTGTGGACTGGGGGTATAAGCTGTGGATGGGGGTGCAGAGGTAATTGTGGACTGGGGGTATAAGCTGTGGATGGGGGTGTGCAGAGGTGACATGTTGACAGAGGTTAAAAGGGGAATTGTGGATGGGGGAGGGGGCTGTGCATGCTAATGTGGATTGTGAAATGTGGGGGTGGCGAAGGTAAGCTGGGTGTGGATGGGGGGGTAAGCTGTGGGGGGAGGTGAATTGTGGACGAGGGAAGGTAACCTGTGGAAGGGGTGAGATTTGGAGGGGGTAGGTTTAGCTGTGGGGGAGGGGCGAACTGTAGACGAGAGAAGAGAAACCTGGGGGGGGTGAGCCGTGGAGATGGGGGAAGAGAGGAGGAGCTGTGGGGGGAGGGGTTGAACTGACGAAAGGTAACCTGTGTGTGTGTGTGTGGGGGGTGAGCTGGGGATGAGGGAAGAGAAGGTGACCTGTGGATAGGGAGGTGAGCTGTGAACAGGGGGGAGAAGGTAAAGAACACTTTACTTCTCTTTCCCGAGAAATGGCGGTATTGGGACGGGAGGTTGACTGGGGAGGGTGGGTTCCTGCACCTATTCTCTGAGAAAAAAAGCCCTGGTGCTAAGTATAAACATGCATACAGGGGTTGATTTACTAAAACTGGAGAGTGCAAAATCTGGTACAGCTCTGCATAGAAACTGCATCAGCCTCCAGGTTGTTTTGTCAAAGCTTAATTGAACAGGCTAAAGTTGGAAGCCGATTGGCTACAATGCACAGCTTCACCAGATTTTGCACTCTCCAGTTTTAGTAAAGCAACCCCAAAGTGTATAGACATCTTCATTTATATGCAAATATTGACTTCCTGTAAAACTTATTTGTGTCCCCACTCTCCTCCAAACCTCCTTATTGGCCCTTGAAGCTCCCTTCACACCTATGTATGAACATTTCCATGTGCATTGTTAAACGTTCTAATTCTTGTTTATGTGTGCAATGACAACATACAAAATATATGTGAGGTGATGTAATGCCATTCGCTCTAAATGGTACTCCAATAATAAACAAATGCACGAGCCCTCAGAAGACTTCAATTTACAGATGTGAATCCAATGTTGGCTGGGGTGCCCTGCAGTTGCATTTTTTTCTGTGTTAAGGATCAGTAAAGGTTGTAACCATCAGTACATCCATGATAAATGACACTGGAATAACAGTTCTGGCAGTGAGGATGTATTTGGTGGCTCAGAACAAGTAGCCCATTAAAGACGTCTGATTAGAAGGGTGTGTCTGAGCTCGGATGCATTAGGCTACTAACTTGTATTGTGGGATTGTGTGTTTATGAATGATAGTGCTGCTGCCCAGCGAACAATGAGACAGCCACTTGTACTCTTCTTGTAATCTCTCTCCCCAGACTGGCAGTCACATAAACCCTTTTACAAGCTGGAGTAGGCTGCTGCTTTTTATCATTTAGGCCCAGAGAACGGAGAGGGGAAACAGGATCAGTTTTCAATCTAATAGTGTGTATGGGGCTTTACTGCAAATGCATGTTAAGGAAGCATTCACACATTAGACCAGCAATGCAGGGCACCGCCACATGCGTTTATACATTACTGTGCATTATGGTGCACTGCAGGGTAAGTGCCAGGCAGACAGCAAGCGGGGGGTGTCACAGTGGCAGCATTCGATGGGCACAGTGACTGCATTTGATGGCACAGTGACAGCATTTGAGGGGCACGGTGGCAGCATTTGAGGGGCACAGTGGCGGCAATTGATGGGCACAGTGGCAGCAATTGATGGGCACAGTGGCGGCAATTGATGGGAACAGTGGCAGCAACTGATGGGCACAGTCGCTGCATTGGATGGGAAAGTGGCTGCAATTGATGGGCACAGTGGCTGCGTTTGATGGTACAGTGACTGTGTTTGATGGCACAGTGAGGCTGCAATTGATTGTTTTTTTTTTTTCAGATTTTTTTTTTTTTTTAAACGTGCTGCGTGGAAAAAAATAAATGTATAAATGTATCAAATTTCACATGTCTCCAAATAAATAAACTCCACCATCATGACTGAAAGTAAAAGAAAATTCCAAATTTAAGGTTGTCACCAGAAGAGGGATAGAGGGGAAATCTTTCAACGGGGACACTGTTCCCACTGACCCTGGCAGCAACCATGGTTTCCCTCACTTTAGAAGGATTTGTTTTGGCAATGAGGAAGTAAAGGGAAATCTTCACAATGGGACAATAAAAAAAAAAAAATTACAGGAGTTATAATCCCTCCCTTAGTCCATACAAAATAAAAAACAATAAATAAAAAATATATTTAAAGTGGTTGTAAACTCAAATGGCTAAAAATTGATCTAGCCTCCACGTGTTTGTTCATTAAGCAGTGCAGTGTGGTTTGTTTTGTTTCTTTCAATCCTAAATATCTTTTTTTCTTTGTGCTCATTTGTGGTCACCTCCTCTCTCTGCCTTTAAGAGAGCCAAGTCGGAGGGGCTAAGATTCTCCTTTTGTTTTAGGTAAACATTATAGTCAGTGAATGAAGGTTGAAGAAGAGGGTCTGTAAGGAGAGGAGAGGATAGAGGAGGGGCCGTGAGATTGTGTTCTCACTACACACACTACGGAGCTGACAGGGAGAGAGGAGGGGGAGCTGCAGAGACACACAGACGCACAGAAGAGAAGCTAGATGACAGAGACACGTATCCTGACTAGGATCTCATGGCTCAGCAGCCATAATAAATGTGGTCAGCTCACAAAGGGAAAGTCAAAGGGGCATGATTTTATTTTTTGGGGGGATAACAACTACTTTAAATACTGTATGTAGTCTTAAATCAAAAAACAACTGTCTATTGCTTCCAGCCTCAGCCAAATTTTCAATTTTTTTCAAATTCCATCTTTTTTTTTGCAGCTCCGATTCAACTTACTTTTACAGTGTGGCTACATTCGTTCTTTATGGTTCCTCTGTAAGTAAAAACATTGCCATCCTCTCTTGCTCGCTTTCAAGATGCACTAAAGACTATAGACCAGTGATGGTGAACCTTGGCACCCCAGATGTTTTGGAACTAAATTTCCCATGATGCTCATGCACTCTGTAGTGTAGTTGAGCATCATGGGAAATGTAGTTCCAAAACATCTGGGGTGCCAAGGTTCGCCATCACTGCTATAGACTATGGGATTTGTAGTGTGCAAAGAGTAGTGCACATGACCACAACTAGAATGTGCTGCTCTTTCCAAAAAAAAATGGAATAGAGGGAGAAAAGGAAAGGATAGGTTCAGGAGTTCAAGGAGGATGTTACAAGGAAGCACAATGAAAAGAAAATTACAGTGCCATTGACTAGTGGGTGTGTATGGATTATTATTGGAGAGTAAAGGTACCATTTAGTGTAATTTTAAGCCCAGTAATTGGTAAACCAGTGCATATTGAAATAGAACAGGGAGACATAAAAAATATTCAATTTTACATAACGATCAGTTATTTCATATGTTTATGTCACGTAAGTTACTAAACATAAATATAATACTGTATATACCAAAAACAGACAGTTATGCCGCGGAATTTCGGCCAGCAAAAGACCGATGAGAGCTTTTCGTTAGAAAATGCGACCGTGTGTATGCTCCATCGGACTTTTGCTGGCCGAATTTCCGCCAGCAAAAGTTTGAAAGCATGTTCTCAATTTTTCAGACGGAAAACGTTTCGAATGGAAATTCCGAACGTCTGTACCAATTCCGACGCGCAAAATTCCTACGCATGCTCGGAAACAATTTGACACATGCTCGGAAGCATTGAACTTAATTTCCTCGACTTGTCGTAGTATTGTATGTCACCGTGTTCTTGGCGGTTGAAAGTTCAGCGAACTTTTGTGTGACCTTGTGTATGCAAACCAAGCTTGAGCGGAATTCCATCGGAAAAACCATCCAAGATTTTTCCGACGGAAAATCCGCTCGTGTGTACGCGGCATAAGTGTTACTACCTGATGTTTAATGCAGTAAGTAAGGCAGAAGAAAATGACACGTCCCTATTTCAGAATAATTCCTGATACACGAAAGCAAGCACAGTTCAAGATGTTCATGGTTCATTTGACATACATAGGTTCTGTGAGTTTGTCAGAGATTGAGATATCTCCATGTCAAATCATTTGTAATTCTACTGCTCCTGAGTGACCTAGAGACAAGGAGTTCTTTCTCATTTTTAAATTATATGATGATTTCTTATACAGCTATGGTATGATGGCTTGCTGTCTGTCTTCATCTAAAGTACCCCAGACTTTCCTGAATTCTATATAAGAGTATTGGTAATTTACAAATTCTCTTTGTATTGTGCTTCACATTTTTACTCTAGTCTGGTGAATGGAATATGAATGACATTTCCTATATACACCAGTATATGTTCTTCTCAGCACCACAGGAGCCAATAGAACTTCCTATACAAACACAGACTTTCTCGATGCCTCCGGTCCCTATCCTGATGATGGGTTGCTAAGTCACCAAGCAATGTCATGTTTGGGGGAGTAACTACTTAAATTATGCTTTAGAAGATAAGATTTTTCAAAAGGTTCTGGTGACACGAAGAGCAATTCCTATATTAGTCCTTAATACAGCTGACCAATCACGTGTGAAATTTACAATGCTAAAATCTCTCTTTTGCACACCAGTTATCGAAGGCCTCTTCAACAACTCACACAACAGGTGTAATTGAATACGAACATAGAAAGCCCCTTTTAGGTTGGACCTGTTCAAGTGCTTTTTTGTTGCTGCCTTGTGTAGCTGAAAATATTCCCATGTCATAGTGGGCCCAAATATATTTTATCACCCATACATGGCTGCACAATTCCATAATCAGGCACCTTTTTGGAGGACAAATGTTACAGATGTAGAGACCAAAAGTGAAATCCTGAATTACACAAAAAGTCCCATCCTTGTATTAGCACACCTTCACCTTTACCTGTTTTTGTTGGGGGGGGGGCGAGTTTTTTGATGGTTCTTGCTTCCACTTCATCAATCCTTACCTAAGCAAGGATGACATTATGGGCCGTCTTACTGAGCGGGCACCCCTGGGCACTGCCCGGGGGCCCCAGTTGCTCCTGGGGCCCCCATCAGGGCCGGTTCAACTTCTGTCACAACTTTCCAGGATCGGATGCCTGCGGCTGCAGCAGTGCTGAGGTGTGGAAGGACTTTAGTGTGTGGTCTCTGCACTGTAAAGTGTGTGACAACGTCCAGCGGTGCGCTGGGGCTGCCTGGTTCGGGAGTTGGTCATGCGCCTGCTTCTGCCTGCGGGGATGGGCTGGCTGTCAGGAGAGACAAGTGTCTCTCCTCTCCTTCACTGAGAGATCCAAATGTCGGTAGATGGCAGCTCCACCTCCATGAAGTGTGCTGCCTTGTGGCTGCATGTGCCGATCCTGTACTGTCACTCTATATATCTCACAGGAGGATTCAGAGTAAACAGCACAGGACCTCAGGGTGCTGAAGACCCCTGTAATCTAACCAATCCCTAAAACCATGCTGTGCCCAGCCAGGCTAGCAACCCCACCCCCCTGATGTGGACACACGCAACATGGTACTAGACAGGTGTGTGTGCAGATGCAGCATGAAAACTGCAATTGGAGGAGACTAGAAGAAGCTGGAAAATCGGTAAGTCCGCTGTCCAGACACCCCCCTTAACATAACAAATGTCCTTCTCTGCTCCTCTGAGCCGGTTCAGACTGTGCAGTGCGGGAACTGTTTGAACAGGAATCGCACCGCATCCTGCGTACACACGGACGGAATTTGCGATAGAAAAAGTCCGATGGCATCTTTTCATCGGATATTCTGACCGTGTGTATACCCCATCAGATTTTATATGTCGGCATTTCCAACGGAATTAGATATAGAGCCTGTTCTAAATTTCTCTGTCGGAAATGCCGACAGAGTTTTGCCTGATGCAAAGTCTGGCCGTGTGTACGCGGCATTAGTCTCTTACTGTAAAATTAAAAAATGGTACACATGTATTGCTTTTCAGAGGTATTAGATGGGTACCTATTTTAACCCCCTAAAAGTTGAATCACCCTCACTACAACTATGTGCATTGCACATGGTTGTGGGAAAGTTGCAGCACAGACTCTTATTTGATTTGGTTGCATTTGGTAAGCAGTAGTGCCCGCCAAATGCAACTGGTGATATAATTCTTGCCGCAGTCACGAATCAAAGCATTGTGGCTCCAGGATGTGTACACCTACAGCAACTGCATTGTCAGCAATTCACTCAAGCTGCTACATTACAACATGCTGTGCTTTCTATTTTAACCACTTGCCAACCATATACTGTGTAATATATATATAAATATATATATATATATATATATATATATATATATATACACACACACACATACATACATACATACACACACACAGTGGTGGAGCGGCTCTCCTGCGCAGCATCGCATACCTAGTACATGATCCTACACTTCCAGGTCTGGAAGTGCAGCACACACGCCACTCTCAATCCACTTCCCCTGTGATTGGACACAGTGGGAGCCAATCAGGAGGTCCGGCGGACTTGATGTCCACCAGCACCTGCGATCGCTGAGGACACTAGCAGAACAGCAGTCTGCCTATGTAAACAAGACAGACTGCCGTTCTGTCAGTAGGGAAGGTATTGATCCTGTGTTCCCGCAAAACAGGAACATGGATCAATGCCTTCCCCTAGTAAAAGCACTTCCCACACAGTAACCAAGCACAGGCTAGGCACACAGTTGGCAAGCACTCCCTAGACATACAGTTAACCCCCGGGTTTTATTAGTACAGTGACAGTGCATGTTTTTTAGCACTAATCACTGTAATGGTGTCTATCAACTATTTATACTTTGATTCTTGAGAGTAGGTGCGTAAATTGGGGAAGGCTTGTAGGGGCCCCAGTGCATTACTTTGCCCAGGGACCCATGATGCTATTAAGATGGCCCTGATGACATAGCCTCTGCCTTCCCCTACAAACTTCCTCCTCCAAGGAAAATGTCAGACATCCTAGGTGGCTACAAGACCAGCCCCCCTGCACCCCTACATCTTGTGCATGTGCAGTGGGGAGGTGGCTGTGAGCCATCAGGAAACACCATTGTCTCCCAAATCCAAGATGACAGTGCCAGAAAACCAAAGCCCTGGGAAGAATTGGCTACAGGGAAGATATTGCTGGCCATTATGGGCTGGTAAGTATATGTTTATTAATAGTCAGGAACTGCAGCATTTGTAGCTACTGACTCCTAAATTTAACCCAGCTGGATGAAGTTCCAATTTAAACATGTAGATCCCAAAAACATCCAGTTTTACTTTTTTTTTTAAACATAAATAAAATGAAAAAAAACAGGTTAATTACTGCAGAAATTGTGCAACTATTGGTAAGTGGTTGTTTAAAAAGGGAAAATAAATATTGTATTGTAAAACAGATATTGTTTTACTAGTATTAGCTACAAATTGTATGCGTATATATGGTCAAAATGTTAAATCCTTATATACATTTTTCACATTTAATATCAATTATTTCTAGCTTACTTCTGTTAATTTGAATGATCTCAAAGTTTGTAAACCTACTTTTTATTTCTTTGAATTCTGTGACACATGTTCACTATGTCGTGTGAATATGCACGGCTGTTATAGAATTAACGGAGCCTGCCTTCTGAACTACAGAGGTGCTGAGAGGAGGAGTTTCAGGTAGTAGAGTCAGTGCATGAATAACTGTTTGCAGGCAAAAAGGTACCATGGGATATGTAACCCTCAGAAGAGATTTTAGCTCTGCTACAATGCTGATGTTATAAAATCAAATTGTATGCCATAACCATACAACTCCTTTAACTATATTATTTTAGTAGTGTCAATAACTCTCTCATCATATACTGTTCTAAAGTACGCTGCACTTTCAAAATTAAAATCCAAATGGTGAAATGAAAAAAATGTGCCATATACCAACAGCAATAAAGTGATATTCGTGCTTAAATATACATACAATATTGCAAATAAAGTGCTTTCATGCGGGATACGATAAAACGTCCATATGGTGAGGAAAAAAAGCAATCAAAAATCCTTGATGAAATATGATAGTGAAATAAAATAAAAACGATCAAAATCCTTATATATATGTGAAAAAAGTGCTACAATGTGCTGTGCAATCAAAAAAATTCAGTCCAAAAGGTGCTCTAATATAATCCATGCGATTCAGTGGTTTTTGTGACATCAGTCCAATATTAAGGTGCTGCGTGTGCACTCAGGTGCCCCCCCCCCCCCCCCCAGGTAATAGCTGCTCACCTTAGAGCATGTGACCTTGCTGTTTAGGCTTGGTCAATACACGCATTGGAACCTGTAAATGGTTCAGCAGTAAATCTGGATTCCTGTGGTGGCCTCTCTCTGTGCTTCAATATGTCAATGGAGTCCCTCTTGTGCCTCAGTAATATCAATAGAGAGAGGAGGACTTCATAGTGTAATATGTCAAAAATTTTAGACCCCTTTCACACCAAGCCGCCTATAGCGTCGGCTGCAAAACCGGATTTGGGGTGCATTTTGGTCGCTAGCGGGGCACTTTTACCCCCCGCTAGCGGCCGAGAAATGGTTAAGACCGTGCAATACGCCGCAATAGCTGCGTTTTGCCGGCGATATTACAGCGCTGCCCCATTGATTTCAATGGGGAGTAGCGGTGGAGGAGCGGTGGAGACACCGCTCCTTCACCGCTCCAATGAAGCTGCTGGCAGGACTTTTCCTGACGTCCTGCCAGCGCACCGCTCCAGTGTGATAGCCCTCCGGCTTTCACACTGGAGACAATGGTGCAGCTGTTTTAGGGCAGATTGCAGGCGCTATTTCTAATGCTATAGCGCCTGCAAAACGCCCTTGGTGTGAAAGAGGTCTTATTGTGAACACAGTAAAATCCCTTACAGGGTACTCACATTTGCATGGCGCATCAGCGCGCCACTCTAAAATAGCATAAAACAGCAGGATATAGCGGTTGATAACAGGGTGGTGTGCTGATCGTCCTCGGTAGGTACACTACCTAGCGTTCCGTCCTGCCCCCTTCCCCCATATACTGTTAATGCACTTTTACTAAATAAAGGACAGTGTTATATTTCTCTGACTAATACCAATGACCTGAATCACGCCACAGTAGATCTACCCATGAATGTGTCATGGCTAAAGATACTCAGTCTAAGCAACCCATGAATCCTGTATTAATAGTACAACTGCACCACATGCTCCAAAAGACATTCCAGGGTGCTGTTACTTTCATCATATAAGACACATTTATCAAACAATCCCATGGCCTGCAGCAAAATCAACCTCATGCCACTACAAATTTATGGATACGTACGCAATTGCCCTAACAAAATGTCCCTTTCTAACCTAAAGACAACCAACAGAGCAGATCCATAATTGCTACTTAAAGGATACCACTGTGTTCTTTTCTGAGATGTCAGATCCACTTTATGTTAGTTGAGCTTGAACCACTGCATTGTAGATGTGTAAAGCAAAATGAATGACTGATTTCTCAGAAACACTCATCCCTCATTTTAGTGATCCATCTTAACCTTAGACTATCCCAAGTGGTTTCCCAATCTATGATTAAGGGTGTGAACAGATGTCCTTGTAAAGCCCACTCACCTGTCTTCTTTAATTACCACTGTGGTCTAGTAATTTCACCGTTCCTTTATAACACCACCTAAGGTCAGGACGATAATGATATTTCTACCCACTGTTTCTACCACATTTCATGGCTGATAAACTGAATTACAGGTTTGTCAGCTATTTTTCTTTGAACAAATGTAATTGCATTCCAGTCAATACTTCTAGTCCCACATGAAAGGTCACAATACCCAGCATACATTATTGCGCAGTGCTATGGCAATTAGACAGAGTCGGGTAGAACTGTTAATCAGCTTGGGTAAACTACAATTACAAGAAGGAAGAGCTAAACGTGAAACAAGGTTCATCTATAACAATGAATACGGTAATACAGTTTCAGCACCATGGACAGCAAAGAACACTGAGTGCTGCTTGCCAGAACTGTTCAGGATTAAGTTTCTGCCCTGAAACTAAACCAACCTGACACCAGAGCCACCTAATATATAAATTAAAGCACTTACACAACACTTTAACCATACTATCTACAAAAGTTTTTCTAATTTAATAATATTCAGTGGTTTGCGCATACAGCTTTTAGAGTTAACATAACCTAATACCAAGTGCAACAGCAATTGTCAGTTATATCCCAAGTGTAGTCCACACGTGTGAGCTTACCCAATAGTGTGCAGACAGCAATTAGACCCATAGCAACAACACTCATCTCACTACTTATTATGGATTTCTTGCGTTTTACAGATCGCCCCGTCATATCCAGTAAATAAGCCTTATAGAAGTCAATCTATGAATCTGAACTTCATCATTAACCTCTTTGTAATTCAACAGCATAACATTACGTAGAACGTTATAATCACTTAATCCACATTAAGTATCCAGCTGATTAAACATTAAACATCTTTCCAGTATGATTAAAGCATCTCAATGTACGCAAATATAGATAAAATTCCACAGGTCTTTATAATCAAAGCATATAAAAATCCAAAAGAAAAAAATTGATAGTCCTTACACGTGGTAGCCGCATTAACTTTTTTCACACTACTTTTTTCTTTAAAGTGGGGTGCCCCTTAAAAAAAAAAAAGTCAGCAGCTACAAATAATGCAGCTGCTGACTTTTAATAATCGGACACCTGTCCCAGGGTCCAGGGATGCGGGGGAACGAAGCCCCCCCTCATTCCCCACTCCGTTCGCGGCGCCGGCATTCTTACTGTGGGCACCCGGCTGTGGCTTCACAGCCGGGCACCCACTGCGCATGCATGAGCGGCGGCGCACGCCGTGATATGCCACACAGTCATCTGGGACCTGTCACTTGTCCCAGATGACTGACTGCGCCGAGGGGAAGTGATGTCACCAGCCCGGGCACCTAAGGAGGCAGACTACGAGGGACCCCCTAGCAACAGGCATTTAGAGGTAAGTAAAAAAAAAAATTTATTTCCAATTTTTTTTTTTATATATTTTTAGGAATTTTCAGCTATTTTTTATTTTTTGGGGGAAACACCACTTTAAGTTTTAATCCTGCCATTAAAGTATTTCCTGTTCTGGGGTGACAACCATACAGAGCAGCGCTCACACCCAAGAACAGGGAGAGTGCTAGGACTACATAACTCTGTATTAGCCCCCTGTTCACACCGGTACGGCTTGTGATTGGACAGTTCAAAATTGCGTGACAAGTCGCACCCTATTTGTGCCTATGGAACCATTCAAATTGGTGCGACTCCTACTTGCACCAATTTAAAAAAAAAAAAGGTTCCTGCACTATTTTTGGGGCTTTCATGTGCAACTTGCATTGACATCTGTGCATGAAATCGCACAGATGTCAGCAAGCCGCACATGAAATCGCACTGACCAGCGGCTTTGATTTTGCACTGAAGTAGCCCTATTTCAAAGCCGCTTTCAAGTGAATGGGGGCTTAGGGCTACATAACACCTCCCTCTCTTCTCCATAAAAGAGAGATGTGTTTTGTAATCCATGAAGACAGCTGGGAACAATAATTTATAACAATAAATAATTAACTTATAATAAGAGGCAGATAGCACAGGATGTTATCAGCTCACAAGATTTCTGAATAGATAAACAGCAATGTGTTGCACTTGTAAAAGAGATACAATGTAATACAATGTTTTCAAGAGTATTTTAAAACCCAACTCCAGCAAACCTAAAAATTCTCCCTTTGAGTGGAGCTCTGTCCACACTGCAATTGTTTACTTCTTGTTTATCCTATGTTTACAATAAACATTTATACACACTTGATCCTCTGCTCTCCTAGTTCAGTGATGGGGGACCTTGGCACCCCAGATGTTTTGGAACTACATTTCCCATGATGCTCCACTACACTGCAGTGGGAAATGTAGTTCCAAAACATCTGGGGTGCCAAGGTTCGCCATCACTGTCCTAGTGCTACCCCATGCTCCAGCACTGGGCTGTCCCTCAGCGTCCTCATGTCCAATGCAGGGCTATGGAGCCTGCATTGGTCTTAAAGAGGTTCAGAGGACCTTACACAGCTAGAGCGTAGGAAAAAAAGAGGCATAGAGGACTAGTCTAGCAGACACAGCTCACATGAGTCTGCAGGAGCAGATGATTGAGTATGTAAATCTGATTTTTCATATTGGAACTGAGGGCAAAAAATGAAAAACTGTAGACAGGCATGCTCTTTATTACAAAAGACGCATGCAATGTCTATTTTGCAATAAAATACAATTACCTGCCTGTTTGAAATCCCTGGCAAGATGTACACATATGCAGCTCAGCTTATATTCTGGCAGACTGCCAGTGTGCCGTAATAACTGCATTCCTGCGTATGAGCGGAAGTGACATCACCTCATGCTGGCCTATCAAAAAAGACAAAGACCAGCACCTGAAAGAATCTAGGGGAGACCATGCTATGACAGACCTCAAAAGTGTCAGACCATTAGAGATTAAGTTGAGTATTTGTGACTTTAGTTCCATTTTAACTCTTGAGTGGGGATTTTTTTACCTGGAGATTAGCTTTAATAAACCAAAGGGAGTTAATTAGAGAGATGTATTGGCAAAGTTTAATTACGCTTTAATGACTATGATGCAATAGCTTGATTCAGAAAGCTTAAAGTGGAAGTAAACCCTCCTATCATTTTCAGCCAAGGAAGCTGCCATCTTGGTCTCTGTTTAATCTTCAACTGCCACGGTGCTGCACATGTGATCAGTTATGACACCAGCCATTGGATGGTTCGACAGTTTGGTGGAGAGCACATCCAATGTGCACTTTTTTTTTTGAAGCTAT